>OOFE01021566.1:1838-46805 GCA_900323365.1 Monocentris japonica | reverse complement strand
AAATCGAGACTCATCAGACCAGGCAATGTTTTTCCAATCTTCTATAGTCCAATTTTGGTGAGCCTGTGCGAATTGTAGCCTCAGTTTCCTGTTCTTAGCTGACAGGAGTGGCATCCGGTGTGGTCTTCTGCTGCTGTAGCCCATCTGCTTCAAGGTTCGACGTGTTGTGCGTTCAGAGATGGTATTCTGCATACCTTGGTTGTAACAAGTGGTTATTTGAGTTACTGTTGCCTTTCTATCATCTCGAACCAGTCTGCCCATTCTCCTCTGACATCAACAAGGCATTTTCGTCCACACAGCTGCCGCTCACTGGATATTTTCTCTTTTTCGGACCATTCTCTGTAAACCCTAGAGATGGTTGTGCGTGAAAATCCCAGTAGATCAGCAGTTTCTGAAATACTCAGACCAGCCCGTCTGGCACCAACAACCATGCCGGTTTGAACTTCAGCAAGTTGTCTTGACCACGTCTACATGCCGAAATGCATTGAGGCCATGTGATTGGCTGATGAGCTATTTTTGTTAACAAGCAATTGAACAGGTGTACCTAATAAAGTGGCCGGTGAGTGTATATCCTATGATTTCATCAATAGCCATGGTTTTTAAAAATACATTTCTGCTATGAAATACAGCTCATTTGGGTGTCAACAAAACAAAAGTAGGCATTAAAAAGAACATTGTTTTACAAGATAACAGTTTGGAGTCTTGGTTTGTTAGATTCCAGCTCTCAGAAATGATTGTTTACAGTCACTATTTATTGTGAATTTCATTTTAGGGAATTTCCTTTAACCATCTGATACTCACACATCAATGAGGTCTGGCTTGAGCACAGAAGGCACAGCAGTCTCCAGGTCATAAAGGCTGATTTGAGAGCCGTAGCAAGTGACCTCAACCAACCTAGAAAAACAAAAACTTCAGTCAGTTAAGACATTTTGGCAATATAGTTCATATGACTTTAACACAGCCTCTGATGAAGAGCCTCACATGCCTCCAGGTTGAATATCCAAGTTGCTATGCAACTTAGGTTTAACAGCAATTAGTGAGTGAAAAGACTGTGTGAGAATGACCGAAGAATGTGCAACAACATTGTTACTTTTGCTGAACCATTTTAAGATACAGATGACCTGATGATGCAAGACCTCACACGCACAAGCTGTTTAACATTTTGAATCCTATCCACACATAGGAGTTGTGACATTTCAACTTCAACCCCCTAGGGTCTGGTTTTGCAAATTGCTTGAAAACCATTCAAAGGTGTCAGCTGCAGATGAGTACATGGAACAGTCATCAAAATGTTATCAGCTCTATTGCACGATGAAGCATATTGTTATCCCAGACTAAAAGTTTGACTTTGGTACAGATAGCCACCAATGTATCAAGGTTCAAAACAACACAATGACAAAAAACAAACAAACAAGCAAAATAATCTAAAAATACAATTCCTGCATTAAACGACTCCAAACTTGTCTTGGAGAGAATACATTAATATGGATGTTTAAAAAAAAAAAAAAAAGAAAAAAGAAAAGAAAAAGATCATTCCTGAAATGACCTCAACATTCCATTGATCAAATCCTTTAAAATAGTGCCACAGGTACACACTCCTCTTTTGGAGGAGTAGCAGAATACTGACCTCTCCACCACTGCCAGGGCATCATTGAAACGTGCAGGAAAAACATCCCCGATGAAATACTCAGCCAAGCGCCCCACAGCTTGAAGTAGGGAGCTAAGGTCCCTAAGAGAACAGTGCAGCCGACGGCAATCATTCTCTGCAGTAATATTCAGCCTCCGACCTGAAAAGATGACACCAAGTTAGCTCATCCTAACACTTTCATCTATGGATTAACTTGACTATACCTCGAAACAGAAAATGGAAGGATGAGATGAAGAAACAAAAGCTCAACAGAATCATTCCTTACTTGTGCCAGTGGTGACGATAAACTGCTGCAAGCCCAAGTATACATCCAGATTTTCCTGAAGGACTGGAAACTTAAGAGAGAAGAAGATGAGTAAGAATGGGGCTGGTATTGACATTGAATTAAAATGCAGAATCACCAGCATAACATAGCAAAACTATAACTGTGAAAAGTAAAGACAGCACACACAAGAAAAAAAAAAATGTACAGATCTGTACGCTACAGACAAAAAGTTATTGATAAATTTTCCAGTTTGAATTCAGTTTAAGATCTAAACCTAAGATCAATTTAAGATCCCAGAAATACCCTGTGAACAAAGATTTGAAGAGAGTGTTTGCAGTGCAGTCAAATTGAGGGCAATAATGTTTAAGTCAGTGGCTTTTCCATTGCTCTGTAAAAACTTTTGAACTTTGAATTATGAATCATCAACAAATTTGATTGGTAGTGACAGAATTAAATTTGACATCAGAGTTCTCGTTGGGTATGATACCCAAAATGGAACTTCAACAAGGTAAAATGCCTGTAAAAGATTGTCTTCAAATTAAGAGCCTTAAAAACCTGTCAAGGTTATCAAGGTCACACCAAAACGTGATCTCTTACCAAAGTAGAGAATGCATGGGATGGGAGCAGCTCCATCACCTTGGCAACCACCTCCAGACTCTGACGCAGGTACCTTTGCCACTCAGTCTGTTGCTATGGTTACCAAAAGGGAGAGAAGATCCAGACTTTGAAAGATATATACTCTTTTGCAATGTGTCTTCAAGAGGTTAATATACTTTGACAAAATAGGCTATACCCTGTGGCTATAACAGATACACAGTAGAGATGATGGTGATGATGTGGAGAGGTGTTGAGCACAGGCTGTGAAGTATGAGTAAATTATTCTTACGTCATCATCCAGAGTCTCATCATCCAGCTCCTCCAACTGGGCCTGATTGTACCGGAACTGTATCCGGTTCAGAACTTCCCTTAACAGAAGCACTAAGGCATCTTTGTACCTGTCGAACAGATTCAATGTACAAGGACATTTGAAACACAAAACAATGACAAATTAGAAAAAAAATACAGTACTTTCCATATTTTACGATTCCAAATTGCATTCACTTGTGGTTTTTTTTTTTTTTAATTTTATTTTTTTTTAAAAATCAAATCCAATGCCTTTCCACTTTAATAAAAGATCGGAAACAAAAAAATCCCAAATAAATTATTTGGGATTTTTTTGTTTCCGATCTTTGGTGTCGCAGTAAAACATTAAAATTTGAGGTATTGAATACATTTTTGAGCGACTTACCTATTTAGAACACTTTCTCTGTCAGCTAGTCTGCTTTTGATTTTGGTTGTGAGAAAATCCAAAAAGACACTCCATATATCCAAACAGGCAAAGTAGCCTTCATGGTTAGGCTGAAACAACAAGTAAAAATGAGTTTTCCAAGTTGTCAGAAGCCATGATTTGCAGGTTACAGTATCTTGGTCTGTGGCAGTCCATACCCATTGGTGTAATGAAACAATGAATGATTGTTTTAACAGTACATGCATTTGGCGGTCTAAAAGAGTTTTTACCTGGTTGAAGGTGTACTTGAAAAGCAGGGCAAGAAATTCTACAATTGGAAACTGAGGGCTGGACTCAATCCTCCTCAGGTGAACACTGACAAACAGGCGCAGAAAATCTGTGAACTTTTCCAAGTAACTGCAGGTTGACAGGGAAAAAAAGAGACATCAAAGACCTTTGGAAACACAATCTGTTGATTATGCAGTGTTCTGTGTACAAACACCTCTGCTTAAGTAGGAAGAATCAAACATCATGCAGTCAGATATTGTTTGTTTAAAATAAGTAAATATAGTGACAATATAGAAACTGAGCCATACCTCTCATCAAGTTCCTGTAATCGACTCTTGACCGTGTGAGCATTATTCTCTCGTGTCAGCTTCTGCAGGAGAAAGAAGGTCTGCTGGAACATGCGCAGCAGGTACTCCTCAAAATCCAATGGCACACAGTTCTTTGACACCAGTTCATTGACACAGGTCATGGCCATGACACCAAGACGGGCCCGGTCCACCTTATTCCCCTCACCACTCTGTTGTAAGCTTCGCCCTCCATTTGATGTTGGTGCCAATGGGCCAAGCTGGCCATTAGAAGAGGAGGAGGTGGAGGAAGAGATGAAGGATCCAGTCTTGGTCTTTGTCCGAAGGTCACAACCAAAACGAGCAAAATGGAAAATAGATGCCAGCAGGGTGGGTGTGATGCTTGTCGACAATGGGATCCAGCTGAACAGGTGGGCCAGACACTCCAAGACGAGACAACACAGTTGCTCACTCTCATTGTCCAATGCCGCCATGGGCTGGCAAAGTAGTTTGGAGTATTGGCTGCCCTGAAATAGACTGCCCAGCAATTCCACTGAGAGTGAAGAGAAAAAAAATGGCCTGATTAACACAGAAATACAAACCACTCCACTACTTGCCTATTGTTGTCAAAGTTAGGAAGTTGTGACAAGCAACAATTGTTCCGTTACAATAACAACAGCATTAGTCCAGTGTCAAGAAACTCAGTGCCAGTTCACTCACCACTTTCTCCTGAGGTGGGTGAGGGAGGAGGGGTGGAAGCTATGACATTGTGCTTGTCCCAGTAAGTCTCTAGGATACCTGCAGAACAAGAAGTGTCAAAAGGAGAGGCCAATAGTCCTCATTGTCAGACTGTATTCCTCCCACACATTCAAAAAAAAAAAAAATCAGTGTCCTTGTATATATACGGATGTTCTGGTCTGACTATTGCCGATATTATAGGAAGTATTCTCCTGCAAGCAGAGTCAATGCAATGTGGTGCCTAAATGTGGGAAACAAGTTACTGTCCTGGAAAGGTTGTGGTTTAACAACATTAAACAACATTTCCAGTAGGGTTGTGTGAAAATTCAACTCTGTTAAATGTCACAATAACTGAACTGTTACTTTTATCTTAATTAAATAATGTTCAATAAACCAAACACAACCAAAAATACAATTATTTTCAATTTCATAGTGCAGTGGTATATAGAGGTTAAATGACTGACTGGCTGATCGGATGTCTAAGAGGATGTAAGGAAGTATCTGGGTGTAATGTGGAATATCTGGTTTGTGTGCCACCTCTCAAAATATCCACAGTCTAAACTAAACTATCCAACAGGCCCAAAACTGCCACCCTCATACATCTTCTCTTAGTCAATAAAGACATTTTACTTCTACTTTTTCTATAACATTATTATGCAGATCCAAGAGAAGGAACTCAATGAAAAGTACACAATGGTCACATTTTTTTTTATCAAAAAGTATGTCATGTTCTCATAAACTTAGCAGTGAGAGATACATTAAGTCTGAAGGTTTCCTCACCCGTCAGTAGTCCAAGCACGGTGGGTACCTGTTCCAGCAGCAGTTTACGCAACTCGTCTTTCCGTGCAACACTTAAGTCTTCTCGAGGGCATGCTAGCTCCTCTGACGTGGTTTTTAACAACACCAATCCCAACGAGGCCAAGGCTGGGGACTGGATCAACTGTAGTTGAACACAGATTGATAAATAACAGCTCCATCAAAACTGAGTTACAGTATTTTGCTCATTCCCTACGTTCTCCCCCCATAAATCATTCATAACGGTTTCATGCATAGGCCTAAATGATGGAGGCTATATGAGGTTGTCCACAAAGTATTCACTCCCTTGACTTTCTGCACATCATCTGGTACTCAAAATGGTAAAGCAGGGTTCGGGTTAGTTCAAAAATGCAAAGTGTGGAAAGAGCTTAACAAAATAAAAACACATCAGTACATTACATAAGATAGACTTTTTAAATGAGTTGGCTAAAACAGGGTTAGTTTGTCTTAATGACTTGGAAATAATCTGTACAATCCGAAATGAAGCAAGAAAAATCTTAATGTGACTTAATGACCTCAAAATAGGCAGCTTGCACATATTTCCCACTTGCACCTTATTGCACACATCTCGTCTTGTTATATGTTTTGTCTTTTTTTTTATAATTTATTATGTGAATTTTTTTTTTTTTTTTTAGATTTTATATTTTTGAAATGTTTCTTCTTATATTTTTGACTTGTTTCTCTTCTGTTAAATGTTGCACCATCAGACCAAGGCAAATTCCTTGTATGTGTAAACTTACTTGGCAATAAACCCCATTCTGACTCTGATTGTCTGTTTGTTTTTTAATTCAAATTAAACTAAATCATTTATGCAAG
Source organism: Monocentris japonica (assembly GCA_900323365.1). NCBI lineage: Eukaryota > Metazoa > Chordata > Actinopteri > Trachichthyiformes > Monocentridae > Monocentris > Monocentris japonica. Next base: position 40,683 of record OOFE01021566.1, on the reverse strand, counting down.
TATTTACCAAAGTAATCAGACAAGAAAGAATAGACCTTGTGGTTCAACAGAAAACAAAAAGTGTGTTCTACAAGGAAACCACAGAGCAGAACGAAATATTTTCACACATTGACACACAAGTGGCCCTTAAAGGGAAGGTTCAGGATTTTCAGAAATGCTTCCTGTTAGGGTTAGGGTCACTTGTCAAGCTTGTATGAGGTCTTCATTTTTGTGCACTAAATTTCTGAAAATCTAGGGTAGATCGTTTAATGAAGAGGGTTTAGAGATGCTGTGTAGCAAATTAGGTGACATTTGAATGTAAATGTTTTCCAGTTTTTACAATAAACAGAATGGATTTACTTCGTAACTGACTACAGGATGCAATGAAATAAAGCGTCTTCACATATTGACAGATGTAATGTGAGAAGTAGAGCTCTTTAGCACCTACCACAGAATTATTGCAGATTTATGTAGTTTTTAGATCAGATTGATTGCTGTAGCGCCACCAGGAGGACTATTGGCTCCATATGGTGGTGGCTATCGTTTGGCATGGGACTGGACATCGGTGCAAAATTTGATGATTTTTCACACATGGAAAGGAAGTTTAGGTAATAATAATAATAATAATAATAAAATAAAAATAAGGGACCGGCAGCAGAGCAGGCCGACTCTTGAACAGACATTTAACAAGTTGCACAGCCAACAGCAGGAACTTCCACCATCAGCAGGGATTACCTGGAGGGTGTTTGTGAAGAAATCATGGTAGAACATTGGCCAGTCCTGGCGACCAATGTCCACAATGACTTTGCAGAGTTTATTTCGGATGAAATAGGGCATAGCTTTGTGCTGGGCTAGCAGAAGCTTGGGCAGACAGCTGCGGATCTCCATCTTGTCTTGTGAAGCCACTCCCAGCCACATTTTATTCACCAGGTTCTGCAAGTAAGAAGGAACAAGCAGTTGAGTCCCCTTGAGACACTTCAATGTCATTTTGCTGACAAGTCCCTCTACATAGTTACATGTTATGAGTAGTTACAGAGCTACTCATACTTAAGGTATTTTGTGCACCTCTGATTTTAAATACTATTCCTCACAAATGCTAAATCTTTTGGCTCATCATTATTCTTAATTGGTGAAATCAGGGTTTCCTCTATATTTATTCAGCAGAGACATGACACCACCACTGGGAGAGAACATTTGAAATTGTAATTACAGTACTATATAATAGCCTTTCATTCCATGCAATATTTATTACACATTTAACTAATTGTTAATTGTGTTTCAAAATAAAGGAAATGAGCAAATAGTTAAATAGGGGGAAATTTATTTACTCCTTAGCACTCCATGTGTTCAAATCCTATGAAATAATACTTTTCCTTTGTTTTACATTGTCTTATTTCTAAACATATAATGTAATAAAAGGCATTGGGCAATTCCTTCGACTGAAAATATGCATCTTCCACTACCACCCACCAAAAGGACTTACTTCAAATACTGTAAGGCTGTACATCATTACATACTCATTGCGAGTATTGGAGAGGAAGAACAAGCAGTGGCGCCATGCTCCAGTCTGCTGAGCAAAGTTATTCAGCAGCTCTTCTGCAGAAAAAAGGAAGTAGGCATGATCATTGACGGAGGTCGCCGATAAGGTAGTATTTCAACAGCACATATGGTGGAACTAATACTACGTCATGACACAGACAGTGTATGACAATGCAATGCTAAAAATATTGATAGTAAGCAAATAGCTAGGACATCTAGGAAATCCTAAACATAGTGACATTTCGATCGACCAATCTGACAATAAGAGCTTTATCTTCCAGGACATCATGTTTAGCTCTTTTAAAACTGCACAAGTCCTTTCACTTTTTAATGTGTGGATCCGGACTCACTATGGCAGATATGGCCTGACCATTACAAAATTTTGGTATAAAATATTAATTGTAGGGCAATATTGCGACATAGCAATCTGCAGTTTAAAACCAGAGAAGGCTTGAGTCGTTTTAAAGAGATCAGATCTATACAGTGGTGTATTTCGGCACACAATCTTGCTTACGTGTGGAATAGAAGTAACTAAAAACCACTCCGCTTGTGTGATATGACATGTACAGAATGTATATAGTGGAAACACTGGACTATATGGCCTTAATGGTTCACCAAACCTCTTAGAAGTGTGCAGGGTGAGTGCTTTTGATAGACATAAACTTTGAGACTTTGAGACTATAACTGCGATTAAGGGCTACACAAATAAATTTGACTTGACGTACATGTGGACCACATCCTTACATTTTATGTGCAGTGGTAGGGTTTTCATGGCGACCAAACTCACCTATCTCTCTCTTACGCTCATTGGTTGTGCAGCTGTGGAAGAACTCAGTCATAAGGCTCTCCAGTGCACGTAATGAGGCCTCCTCTGATGCCTAGTGGACCAAGAGATGTTTGTGGTAAGGACGGTTAATACAAAACACCAAGGCTGCACAATTAACCCAATTCAAATTAATTTCCATTTGAAAAAAAATGAGTCATCTAAACCAATACCATCTACCATTTTATCCATCAATTAAACTTCTCATACAGATATCTGTCCTTTGGAGAGTCTAGGGTGTGTATGCATGGACTAAGCTGTGCAACAGAGGCTCAGCTGCAGACTAATCATAAGTCTCCCTGACCACTTGTTCACCAATAACGAAACCATCCTCAGGAGGTAGTGAACAAGAAAAGACAAAAATGCATTGCGGTATTTGCAGCACCAAGAAGAGAAATAGTCAATTGTGGAATGTTATAGCTGTATTGTACAGTCAGTGTTTTGAACATTTCAGCCAGTTACAGTAAAAAAAAATAATAATTAAAAATAGGCTATGGTCAAAATGATTTCAGCCCTTTTGATACTGGAAGGAAATATTTTGCTATTAGCTACTGAACTAATAAATAACGACTGTTCTCTATCACACTTGGCTCTTAGTTCCATATAAGATTATTTTATTGGGGTGGGTTTTGTCTATTCATTGTGAAATATGCAATATTGCAATACAAGTGTATTATAAGCAATGTGTTGAGAACACAGTTGAGGTCTAAAGGGTATTCAGCATATAAAGTGACATTCAATCATGATATGATCCGCACATCAACAGGGAGAGGCCCATCGACATGTGGCCCAGTAGACTGCTTTGAAGAAGAGACCTATCACTGATATTCTGAACGTTTTGGCATAGTCTAAGGAAATGTGCTAAATATGACTACAGCTTATCACTTTACAGTTCAAATCACAATTGCAAAACCTAAGTTCTAATAAAAGCCAAATCAGCGCAACATCTATTATCAATGGTAATCCCACACTTGACAGGTGGAAGAAGTTAGGCCCTGCCTCGCCAAACACTAGCAAGCAAAATTACATTTTCAACACCTGCCCCAGTGGCAGGCAGGTCTGAATTCCTGAAATAAGCCACAACTTGCAGAGGCTTAACATTACTCAACGCAAATATTCGGTTTTGCAAGATGGGCGTCTTGTATCGTGAAATGGCTTAGCAAGCTGCTACATCCCGGAAAATAACTGGCCTCTCACAAACCGTTATATCGCTCAACCTACGTAAAGGAATTTGGTGCATAAATTCAGATGCAGCGAACTATACGAACAGTGGTTAAAATACTACATTATTGATATTAAATTATGTCTAGTCAAGAATGCAGAAAACACAGATCCACATTAGCTAATGACATATGCTTTAAACAATTGCGAACAGGGAGCAGCACGAATAATTAGCTAAATAATGAACTTAAACTCACCATGTTCAGCTCAGATGCCTTCCCCCAAATTACTCAGTCTCCAATTAATATGAGTACCAAGCCAATGTTAGCTACCTAGCTAGCCACTCCAATAGCTAGCTAAGGTGTTGCTGGCTAATGTTACCGCAGCAGAGGTTCATGGTCTGCTTGCTTGTCTTGTGTCGGTATTACACACAGCTAGCTAGCTAGCTAATGTTAGCGTCGTTCACATTACCTACAACCGCAACATAGCACAATATAGAGTTCACATTAGCTTGTTAGCGCAAAAAATAAAACGCGTTTTCGCTTAGCAAGCAGACTGCTTAGTTATCTCGAAATAGTAGCTGCATCGCCGCGTATTTAAGGTTGGGGCAAATACAAAATTGTTATTGTCGGAAATCTAACACTTGACTGCAGCAAAGGAGTAATGTGCTCGGTTAGCTTCCTATGTGGTCAAGCGTTTCAATGCTAATAACATTAGTTACACGATTGCCAGCGGAACGCTAACGTTAAATTGGCTAGTCTTTCTGGAACGATGCAGGCATAACAATTGTTAGCTGTCAAAGATAGACATTATGCTTCTTTGGCTGTCGCTCAAATCAACTTTACACTAACGTTGCCAATTTCAAAAATGTGTGATTAGACACACCAATCTCTCTAACAAGGTATGTAACACTGAATCAATATCATGCACGCTTGTTCCTGTTTTCCCCCTTTTCAGGACGGCTCTCGGTACAGCTAGCTCGCTTGTTTGAGGGTTTGCGTCACAACTTCCTCTTCCTCCTCGACAAAAATCAACCAACCGAACCAACTTGTGTCAAGCCAACCAGAATAAAATATAGCATTTCCGGTCATAACTTTCAAAATAAAACACTAATTGATTAACATGAATTGCAAAGTTCTTTGCGTAATACAAAGTACCAACGTGAAAATAAAGACCACACTGAAGGAGGAATGAGTGGTAAACGAAAATAACATGTTATTTTCCAAAAAGTCCTTTTCACAGCTTATATTTATTACCATACAAGCTTGTGCAAGATGTCTATACAGTACTGTATACAGGACTGCCAAAAATACACAAAGGAAGTCTTAAGCACAAACATATACAAGAAAACTTGGAGGTATGATTACTATCTTGAAAAAGTCCCTTTGATGGCAGCTGGCACCACCGACTGTGCAAGTTCTTCCTCCAAATTCATTATCATCTGCATTACCTCTCAAACCATTTCACAATTTGGTAACAACTGCATTTCTCTGTAAGCATATTTAAACTCATTCTGTCCTCGTTTATAACAGGCAGTGAGGGCTCTGCTGGTTGACATATGTATGGAGATCATTTGTCTTCAGAGCCAATCTAGATGCTGTAATGTCTGCAGTCTACAGCTACATCAGTTCTAAGCAAACAGTCAACGAGGGGGGGGGTCAAGGAACTCTTCTCCCACATGGTATGTCTAAAGCAAAGCTTGAACACCCAAGCAGCCACATTTTTATGCTACATCATAGAGGAATGAAATCCACACTTTGAGCAGCTGCCCTTAGAATTGTCACATCTCTAATATTCCACAACATTTTTATATAAATATTTTGTTCCATGTCTATTTTGCTACTCTCTATCACATTGAGATAACACACAAGAGTGATTCAACCTATACCTAGTTTATGAAAGCTTTTACCGTTGCTGTTCTAAATAGTGTCTGGTAGGTCTTTCCCAAAGTCCTGGTGGACCAATAGAATGTTTGAGTTTTTACTCCAATCAAGTTTTGGCAAAAGCTATGAACATGTTCAATTACTTTGGGTACTGGCCATGAAGGTTTCTCATTCATTACTCAAGGATTTGTTTCTTGATAATGTCAAGTTTCCCTCCCTAAATATATTAGGCACCCAATTTGTCAAAACAGAATGAGAGTTTCTAGAATATCAAGGAATCCATCCATCAAAACACAAACTAAGCAGTACGCGAGGGCAATTGTTTGCAAAAATGCTAAAACATGTTTACAGTTCACTGAGCTCACTATTGAAACCTTTGTCATTTTAGTGCCATAATGGAGTGAACAGCCTTTGTCATTTTGTCAGTAACATCTTGTTGTGCATTTTGTCACAAATGGTTGCTTTGTGAATTGTCATGTGTTAGAAATAAATTTGTGGGAATGAAATAGACACAAAATAATGCAGCATGCAAAGATGTAGTTTGACAATCAAGAGGAGTGAAAAATGTACCTAAATGCTCCTTGTGTAGTGTATTTGCACGGTGAACACAGTAGGTTAATTCACAAGTTATTTTATGGCATTTTGGTTGGTTGTTCTGTGAGAGGATGACTTAGCATGATGAATGGTTAAGCCACACACAAAATATAATTTCCTGTTACCATTCCAGATCAATGTAGCTGCGAACTGCTCTGAGTGTTGCCTTTCTCCTTGGTTAGTTCATTGACAAGGTCCCCACACATGGCAGAAAGTGTGTCATTCTTGTTGCATGTATGTTGTCTTTGGGCTTGCATGCTATAGGCCCAGGCTTTGTCCACACCATGTCCCTCAGTCCTGCAGGGTGTCCAGTCAGGAAAAGGAAAACGACCAGCGACAACTATGGCATCATCAGGAAGCTCAGCCTGCAACTTCTCCTGCAGCAACGACAGCTAAGAACACAAAACTAGATTAAAAACAGTTAATTTTTAAACTTTCTGTAATACTTGAACTATTTGACCCATGATGCATTTGAAAGCAAATGTACCTCAACCTTGCTGTAATTTATTCTTCCTAGAACAATGGTTCTTCAAGAAATGTAGTGTGGCCATGGCGCCCAGGACATTTCTACCAAACCTGGCTCAAATAGTATTTTCAAACCAGGGTTTGTTTTACCACCATGTTGTTCATCCAATTGGGCTTCACCAGTAATAAAAAGTCTCACTAGAGACTCCAAATTTCCTAATGCAAAGGATAATAGGGGCATTGGAATTCTTACTCCTGATCGTTCAGCCAGCACACACTATACAAATTTAAATAACACACTGTGTCCCGACTGATTTAATACTTTATCAATTCTTATGGATTTTTTAGAAGCTCTCTGTATCCTAAAGCAACTTCTCTAGGACTTCTTTAAGTCTTTTCGCAATGGATAGGAATGATCATTTATAATTTATGAGGTTTCTTCTGTATTAGCATTGTATACATTTATGTCAGTGTCACCAAGTTACACCTGTGACAGTGATAACTCATGACCAATCAACGATTGAGAGTGAGTTGGTAGCCCCCATTGTTAGTTGCTAGTCACTCCCTACAAACTCCAAGTTTATGAAGGCACTAGTTTCTCATGATTGACAATTGAACTGATTTCACAGATGAATATGAGCTGGTGTTAGCAGTGTCAAATTTCAAATTTCATTTCTTGTGAATCCTTTGCATGATAACTTGCATGATAACTTGCATATTGTGCAAGTGTTTTCTTTAAATTATGAACTGTAATCAGGTGAAAACATTTATGCCATACATTCATTAGATTGCTACTCACCACGCTGGGAGCCAAAAACACTGTTACATTCTTGCAGTCTGTCAAGTTGACCTGTGATGAGATACAAGGCAAGATGTGATCAAGCCTATGCTAACAACTTGTGCGTTAGGGCTAACAACGTTGAATAACACAAGTGTAATTATGTTTAAAAAAATAGCTTTTTAGCATCCATATATGTTTCTTCAAAAATAATATGTACCCCAAACAAAATTTGTAGTTACTAAAATATTAATTGTGGTTTACCTTTGTGGTGGTGGTTGTGTCCTGCACTTGCTGTGCTTGGACCCCTAAAAATGTCCTAGTAATCAGTGGTCCTTACTAGGCGACTCAATCATTGCTGATGAGAAGCTATTGTTTTGGAGCGACACTTTTTTTTCTGAGGTTGTGTTTCTCTGCCTCTTCCACATATTCACATATTCTGTTACAGGATTGACTTCAAAATCCTTGTTTGTTTCTGAAGCTTTGCATGGTGTCCTATTTTTATTCATTTGTTTTTTAAGGTGTCTAACATGGTCTTTTATGCTCTATTGCTCTTATTTCCTAAAAGAAAAAAAATCTTATTATTGTATTGATTTTGAATGATTTAGCTTATGTTTCAAATTCCTCAACATAAACTAGAATGCAGGTGAAAAAATGTCTACACCAGCTACAAACTGAGTGTCAAATGCTGAAAAACTTCTGCAGAAGTTGCTGAAACAGCAGCTTAAAATGAAATCAATGAAATCAACTTTATTTGGCACTTACGCATACAGTACCATGCAGTGAATTTTTTTTCTTTGCACACCCCTGACTAGATATACACACACAACATATCACCCCACACACATGCATTTTTTCAGGTCAGGACACCGCAGGCGTCAGCTATCGAACAGCTCGCCTGGAGCAGTTGGGGGTTAAGTGCCTTGCTCAAGGGCACTTCGGCAGTGTTGGTGGGCACCGTAGCTGTGGCACCAGTCATTTTTTTTCAATCACCAGCTCACAGCTGGAATACACCCTCCTGGTGGTGCCGGGAGGGTGAGCTGTTGCCCCTGCTACAAACCAAAGAAGATAAGCAAGCTACAAATGAAACAGAATCTCAGATCAAGTTTAGTCCAGCTTCCTGAATGTGTATGACTGACACAGATGCCAGAGAATGCTATCTCTCCTATCTGCAGAGACAAAGAAACTGAAAAAGCAAATCGCAAAATTTCAAGCTCAGCTGGCAACCTTGAAAGCCTCCATGGATGAGCCTTTAATAAAGGCTTCCACAGACAGCCAAGTCAAATAAACCTAAGCCTAGAGATCTATACAGAGCCTACCACAACAGAATGATAGCCAACAAGAAAATTCAACCACAGTATTGCTTTAACTGTGGTGAAGATGGACATAAGGGGACATCCTGAAGAAATGAGTCCAACCCTGAGGTAGTTTATGTTTAATGAAAAGGACTAAGAGAAGCAGTGATCCTGAAGAACAAACTCAACTAGGCTTAAACCAGCTGCTCTTCCTGTTGAAGGCCTAATGGGACAAAGACCAGCCAAATATGTTACTGTGTCAGGAGTTAACTGTAATAGTCTTCTTGACACTGGCTCTCAAGTGACCACAATATAAAGGAGGTGGACAAAATATTGGAAACCTAACAATATATGAATATCAGTACCTAATGAGGAATTGGGCCACAGGTTGCCTTCAGAACAGCTTCAATCCTCCTTGCAATGCTGTCTTATAGCTCCTGAACTGTGTGTAGGAGGATATTGGACCATTCTTCAAGAAGCCTCCAGTTCTCTGAGGGAGGGCGGGGGAAATTTACTTCATAACTCCAGAAATCCCCCTAAAGGTTCAGTTATTTAATATCTGTTGACTGAGGAGGCCATCAAAGACATTTGACTTCATCCAGGTTTTTATGAAACCACTCTCAAATTTGTTGAGCAGTTTACATGGCGTTGTTATGTTGGAATTTGGGAATATCATGAGGAAACAGTGTTTTCACCGTGGGGACTGTGTGGGGATACACTAAAAGACAAAATCCTAACCGATTTTGGAAACGCATTGCTTCACATACGACAAATGCCTTAGATTTACATTTCACAGATACCGGATAATCTTTGCTGACCATCAGTCCTGATCAGACCTTCGGTAGGGATTTCCCCTCCAGTTGTCAGAATGGAGTTCAAATCAGCCCAATAATCCTCTAAAGTGTAGGTAGCCTTACCCAGTGGAGTTGTAATTAATTGCTTCCTCATCACCCTGAGCACAGCCACAAGTTGTCCTTTGGGTCAGAAATGAGACAGTCCATGACATCATACTCCCTACCAACTGTATCATTGCCTAACTGCCTGTAGCTGATCAGGTCCTTGCAAATCACCACTCACTTTGTCTCCTCAAATCCATCAAGTCAAGCTACTGATGGCAACTTTTAGCAGGTCCCCTCTGCCAAATAAATGGAAAAGCAGTCATTAAGAGCCTCAATAGTTATGCTTATGTGTTCACTTGCCATGACTTTGATTTAGATTTTTGCCTCCAACCGTAAATACCACATCAGCCTCAAAGATAAAACTATTTTCAAGCAATGATCAAGACCTATAAATCCCAACGACTATGAAACTGTGACAAAGCACCCCCAAACACTCCTTGCAACTAGGGTGACTTGTAAATCCGAGTTCCCTTATTCCTCATCTATCGTTGTAGAGAAATGAGAATGGTGATGACCGCCTGTGTGTTGACTATCGTAGGCTAAACACACAAACTATTATGGATGTCTACGCACTACCAAATCTTAAAGAAGTATCCTCAGCCCTTTCGTCTGATCCCTGTCGGATAGCGCCACAGTGACCTGCCCTCCTCCTGTGGCTAATTATATACAGCTACTTCTCGTTATTCTTTCTTTGCAATCTAATTTCATGTCAAACCATTTATTTTTTTACCTCAGCAACAGTGCGCATTTCTGCTGAAACAGCATTGACAGCATTACTGATTTCTTGCCATGATTTACTTTTATCAGTTCCTGTGACTCCTCTGGTTATGCTGCAAATTGAATTGAACAGGCACGTGCATCCAGTTTACAAACAATTGGCATTCATCTTCTGATGCTCATGGTTTTACAAAAAACCTACGAAGAATTTAAGAAAGGTTTTGTGAATGAGGCCCATTGTTTTTTTTCTGCCCAGGTAGATTAGTGCTTTTAAAGCAAACCAACAAAGATATTTCTTTTAGATTGTACTTTTTACTATAAAGACCAAAAGTGCTTAATTTTATTTGGGGGTATTTTTGTCTTCTGTAAAAGCATATCTGTGAATGTTATTTGTTTACACTGATTTGTGTAATTAATATATTTTATATATAAGGCTTGTAGTGAATCCCATTAATGTTACTACTCAGTGCCTAGGTAATTGATGTGCTACAAATGCCATAGCACACTAGACAACTGTCAAACCTTCCAAAGATCTTCACGCCGGTATGACACCTTTCCGTGATGCCCTGCTCTCCACGCATGAAAGCGAGCTAGGTGAACAAGCCAGGGGTTGAGCTCATAGCCAATAGCAGGAGTGAAGCCGTGGCGATGGGCATCCAAAACCTTAACAGTTAAAAATTACCACAATCAAATGTCAGCGCAGCCATGCTGTTAAATGAAAACACAGTTAATCCTAAAAGAAGTTTGAGAGAAATGGTGGTGAAATCCTTTTCCATCGCCATACTGAATGAATGCTCAAAATGTCCACCCATTTTGTGTCATTGACTGGCTATCTATTTTAATCTTTTTTCGATTGTTTCATGATTGTTGGGTAGATTTCTAAATCTACCAGATATTGTGTCTGATAGATCCTGGAGCACTGAAAATTGCACACTAGTTGTAAAAACGTACAGTACTCTTACAACCAAGTTATCTCTGGAGTTTTTAAGTCTCTCATCCCATATCCCTTATGCACACACAATTCTGTGATGTCAGAGTTGGCCTGCAGACAGTGTTGCAACTTCGGGGATGATATTTTGGATCCCTCCAAGTATGCATTCAGTTTAATTTAGCTAGAAATAGCTAAATTAGCTAGAGTGGTACAAGTCAAAGGAACCCCCATATCTAGTCTATACTTACAATGCGGCCGTCACCAGAGCCCAAATCCGCAAGGGCTCCCTGTCGACCTTTCAGCAGTGTCATGACATTATGTACTTGGGCCTTGCTGGCAGGAAGGTATGGGACCTGGAAGAAAATAGCTACTGAGAAAAGAAGTGGTGCTTCTTTCACACTTCTCAGAGATACCCATACTCAGTGTTGAGTATGGGTTATGACTTTCTGGTCATAACAAATGAGTTGGTAAAAGAATCAATTAGTGATTGTAGATCTGTACTGCTATTCTATTATTCTGTAAATAAGGCTTCAAACCAAACCAATTGTGTGTGTGTCTCTTGCAGCTTTTGGTATGCTGAAGGTCTTTCAAAAACACTGTCCGTAACAATGTATTAAAATGTGAGGTGGCCCATACCTGTAGCCTCAAGGGGACTCTTCGGAAGCCTGGCTGGAGGATTCCCACCCACATCGCATAGACAGCGAGCCCTGTGCCAGCAGCTATCTGGGCAATGCCCAAAGCCCCAAGGTGCCTGTCCTTGAACTCAGTAAGCACCTCATCTGGTGTGTCATCATCCATTTCTGCATTAAATGTATAATGTATAGCATTACTTTATAGAAAATATTAATTTACCTACCAATGTATGAAATATAGTAATGTCTTAAGTAATATCACTCTGAAGCAGACAGCTGCCATGCCCTGTATTCTGGCCGAAACAAACTAAGCAATCTAAACTAACAGTACTAGTAGTCACATCTACAGATAAAGCTCTTAAGTCTAAAGAAAAAAAAAAAGATTGTGCATTTGCAATTGGACCCTGTAAACTTTGGAACAACTGTTCTGGGGAAGTACAATTAAAGTGTGTATCTTCTTTTAAGGTTTTAAGATTCAATTGAAAATTAATTTTCATAAACTTGCATTTAATCTAACTGAAAACGTGTTATTGCTTTACTTATGCTGTATCAGTATTTTTTTTTTCTTTCAAGTCGGTTTAAGAGTTTATGGTTTCTGAATTTTGCAGAGTGGATCTTAACAAGCAACAGCAAGACATCAATTATTGTTTTTGCTTCATGGGATGGCGTGGTGTACTCAGCGGTTGCTGAATGTGTATTCAAGCCTATATTGTTATTTACTTTCAGTGTACATTTGTTAATATTTCTGCTAAGTGGGCCTTAATGAAGCCAACAGTGTAAGCCTTCTCTTAAATAGGTTATTATAAATTGCTTTTGTTTCTTTTACAATCCTGTTTTCCTGCAGCATCCAAGTGAGTTTTACACGTAGACCTCAGCACGAGTGTATTAATAAATACAGCACTTTGTAACTCTCCTACAAACGTGTTAGATTGTGTTAGCTCTCTGGTTGAAGGTGTGCTGGTGAAATCAGCTGAGTGTTTGTTGAAATGAAAACCTGCTCAAACCACACACAGCTCGACAGCACATAGCTGGAGACCATTGCTTTAGGGGATGTGAAAATGTGTTTAACTTTTAGACATTCCTTATACTTAAGACATTTAACTTTCCCCCATATAAATTGTGGAGTAAACAGTGACATTTGGTGGTCAAACTGTAAACACTTTGAACTATATTAACAATATTAACTCGTACTAATAAGTTTAACTTATAGATAACTACAATACTTCCAGCTGCCTTCAGCTAGCCGACACTTTCTCCAGGAAATTCACTTTTCTGTTGCATTTTGGTATTTTACGATGTTCCATTAATAAGACGTTTTTAACTTTAATAACCAGTTACGGATCAACTGTCGCACATTCAATCAACCTAAAACAGCTAATTGGCCTCGCATAAAATGCTGCCACACACAACCAATCTAACGTTAGTGCTGCCATTTAACTAATAAACCAGCTCACTCACCTGCAAGAAACGGACAGAGTCATCCAGCCGCACCAGTCCGTTTGAGAAATATTCCGTATGTACGTAAGATTCCTGACATTAGTTCCGCTTGCTTCACGTCTGAGCGCAGTTTAAGTCACGTCAGATTTATTTGTCACATGTAGTAGAAACAGCAGGTGTGTTCCATACAGTGAAATGCTTACTTACAAGCCCTACAGTGCAAAAACATTAGAATCAAATTAAAAAAGTAATAACACAGTGTATAAGTACAGGGCAAATTGTGCACTTGTGTATTATTAAAAGGGAAACACAGTACATAAAAATATCAAAAATATAAAGAGTGTAAGTAACTTGTTCTGTGGTTCGTAAGTTGAAACAAAAATTAACACAAATTGCACCTGCACACCTAATTTTTACAATGCCAAAGCATGTGTGCTAAGTCACCTTGATAAGATCATGATATTTATTCCAAAAGGATTTCCTCTTTTTGATTACCATTGGATGTAACATTGCAGTTAGATGAACTACAATTTATGAGGTGCATTATATTTTTGGTATAAAACATTAAATTGAATCAATGGTCTCCTATTATTCCCCTAATACTTTTGTCCAAATCAGCTTCTTGAAAGACAACCAAGAATTACTTTAGTCACAAAGTACAATAAATGCACAGGAACTTGTTTTCAACAGTGGTGCATAACCATACTGACACAGCATGGTACGAGGACAAAACCTTGTTTGCCTAATCTAGATCCTTCATCTCAAATTGGCAAAAAGGTCAAACTTAATTAGTGGTCCTTGTGTTTTTAGACCCCTGATGACAATAAGAGACATTTGTTCTATACAAGCACAATCTTTTTATTAGGATAACAATTCAAAGAATTGAAAAAGGATGAACAATAAATATATAAACATTTCATTTAACATCTCTTCACACAAACATATGTTGGAATTCCCAAAAAATAGTCAGAGCTTGGATAGGTAAACCATTCAATCAAACATTATGAAGATGTAGGGCACTCTCAGGTCATATCTGATAAAAAGTATAGCCCTTAATATCATTGTGACTTACATAGGCCAAAACCAAACTTTTACACAGGAAAAGGGACGTCCATGTCCAGACGGCCCTTCAATACTTGCAAGAACCACTGTCCCTGTCAGCCGCTGTCTCCATCATCACTGATGATACCCTGCAGGTTGCCCCAGTCTGTGGCTCTCCTGCGTCCTCTGCCTGTGTGGCGGTCCTCATCACTATCAGAGCTGTTCAAGATGGGTTTATATGTAGAGGATGGAGGGACATGTTGTTCCTGCCATACTGACGCCCCTCTCCGTTTAGGTCGACCTGAGAGAAATTGACAATTCATTGATACTGGGCTATATTCATCAATCTGTATGGGAACTGACACCAAAGAAAACAGCCAATAGTCACCTTGTGTGGTAATAATGTTGCTGACATCAAGCTCAGCTACTTCTTGAGCTTCCTCCCGAATCAGTCGGGCTTTTTTACACTTCTCAATAGATGGCTGACCTGTGTACAGAAAGAAATACTGCTGTTAAACATCTCAACATTGGTCAAGGTGTGCTTGTTCTTGAAATTCAATCTGTTCAGATATACGGTGCAGTGCACTCCATAATTGTCACCCTTGGTAAATTTGAGCCAAAAAGGCTGTAAAGGATAAATAAATAAATAAATATTATATACACTCACTGAATTGAGAAAGATATACTCTATTCCTCTAAGTCTAAAGAATATATATATTTTTTTATTCTCACGTGATAGGCTTTCATCTTAAAATGTTGATTGTCACATTTGCTACAATTTTAACATACTTAAATATAGTTTTGAGGGTTTTTTTGTTTGTTTTTTGGTTGTCTATCATACTCTGATATGTCCAACCCACCAAAACTCAATGCATAAAGCAATTCAAGAGGTGTATAAATTGGAAAAACTACAGATGTGGGTACTTTGAGGAAGGGTAGTGGGATGTCGGGGAAACACTTGCACGTTATGAAGATTGAACAACTTGAGACAAGGTGCAAGTGGCAGCTTCCTAATCTATCGGAACGTGAAACAAGGCAGTGCTGATAAAGAATATTCATGTTCAGCTAAACCATTCCCAGGATGGATCAAGGTTAAAAAAGGATGACTCAAATAAAAAAAAAAAAGAGGGTGGTTATGAAGATGATAAGAATAAAGTAGAGGGGCATATAATACTAATCTAAACAACTGACACACGATATAACAACTGAAGTCAAAGTGTGTCTTCAAAATGACAACTGGCTCACTCCTGCAAAAAACACAAGATATCAAAAGGGTAAAAGTAATTCAACTCAAGAAGTGCATGTTATAATAATTAGGCCTGTGATACATCTACACAGGAAAGTGGGTTAGCAATGGGGCTGGCTCTCAAACATTTTCCAAAAGGTATTTATAGCTGATCAATACCTGCTTACAGCCAGTTGAATTGTTTCTTTGGTTAAGTCTCTGCAAAAGTCTCTGCAACAGCTTGACTGACAGCTGCTTGAATACAAAAAAGATAACTGTACAACAACCTTGTCAGTCAAAAGAATAAAGGCTACCCTGATGGCCATTGTTAAATTTGTGTAAACTATTGTGAAGAATACGACAAAACAGCAACACTGCAAAGCTGTGTGGCTTTCTTTTCTAAATTGGTTGCAATTAAACGTAATTAAATTACCAGTAGACCTGCCATCAAGCAACTTTTGAAATTGTAAGCAGAGAAAACATTTGAGGCCCATGTTATTAGTGATGGTTGCTGAAGTATCACTATGTACAAGTGGCCACGGACTTCAGGTGCTGAAAGTTTGATTTCATTTCAGGGCTGCACTATTAATTTTTTATGATTGTATTTGTTAAAGTATTTGAGAAATAATAATAAATAATAAATACCAAAAGTAGAAGGCCTCAATCATAGTAAATATTGTGAGATATGAAATTTAGGCCATACTGCCCACCCATAAAATTCAAGTGGGTAGTTGGTGTAAACACCTAAATGTATTCACACTAACCTTGCACACCAAGATCTTCTAGCTCCTTCTTCAGAACAGCCACCTTTGAGCGAACAGAGCGACAGCCATCTAGGAGCTTCTTGTAATTCCGTCTCACACCACAGAGAGAAATGTAGCGCTTGAGCCTCAACACAGCTTTATGGCCTTCCTGTTCAACAATAAAAGACAGGTCGACTTTACAAAAGGACAAACGTACTGTCAAGGAAAAATGTAAGGGTATCCTAATACTTGACTCTACCATTGTCCCATCTACATCTATGTTTTGGTTATTATTTTTTCATCTGCTATCCAGTACCAAGCATGCACACTGATCCCTGTCTGTTCCTATGTTTTTAAAGAACACATCACATGCTTTTGGGATAGCACCCGTTTCAGATCTGATATTGTAGTAGTAGACCAGAGAGCATGGCTTTACAACCTTTATCCTGCATCCAGCAATGCTGATAACCCCTTTGACCATTTCTGCATGTTTCGGTGTCGCAGACTAAACTCAAAATTTATAGATATTTTGTCAACAGTCTACACAAAGTGAAAATTAAATACAGAAATATCTTGTTTAAATAAGTATTCAGCCCCTGAGTCAATGCTTTGTAGAAGCACCTTTGTCAGTGATTATTCTTCCCTGCAGATTTGCTCAAGCTCAGTTAAGGTGGATGGGAAGCATATGTGAACAGCCATCTTTAAGTCAGTCCAAGGAAGTTTCATGTCTGGGCTTTGGCCAGGCCACTCAAGGTCTTTCACATTCTTGTTCTGGAGCCATTCCAGTGTTGATTTGGCTGCAGGCTTAGGATCAGTCGTGTTGGAACATAAAGCGTTGCCCTAATCTAGGGTCTTTGGCACTCTGACATAGGTTCTCTTCAAGAATTTGCCTGTCCATGTCCAGTCATTGTTCCCTCTATCTTATAAATCTCCCAGTCCTTGCTGCTGAAAAGCAGCCCCACAGCATGAGGCAACCACCACCCTGCTTCACAATAGGGATGGTGTTGGATGGGTGATGAGCTATGCCCAGCATATCGCTTTGCGTTATGACTGAAAAGTTGAAAACTGTCATTTCATCAGACCACAGAATATTTTGTCTCATTCTCTCAGTCTTTCATTGCCTGTGCCTTTTTCAAAAGTGTCTTCCTTCTGGCCACTCTGCCATACAGCC
The DNA here is from genome assembly GCA_900323365.1 of Monocentris japonica. Taxonomy (NCBI): domain Eukaryota; kingdom Metazoa; phylum Chordata; class Actinopteri; order Trachichthyiformes; family Monocentridae; genus Monocentris; species Monocentris japonica. The sequence goes on along the minus strand of OOFE01021566.1, from coordinate 23,370 downwards.
AAGATTTGTTAAGCGCTGCACTGCTGCACAGCAAGATCTCCCATCACAGCCAAGGAACTCCTTCTAACCCAGTTGCAGAGTTCAGGCTGACGACCAGCTCTAGGAAGAGTCTGGATAGTTCAGGATATTTTCCATTTCCTAATGATGGAGCCTGCTGCGCTCCTGTAATCTCCTAACACTCCTTATGTAGACATATTTGTTATGCTCTAAATCATGTCCAATCAGCTGGTCACAAGTGGACTCCAATCAGGTTGTAGGGCATTTAAAGGAATTTGGATGCACCTTAAGTCTACAAAGGGGTTGAATACTTAGACTTAAAATATTTCAGCTTTTGTTGTAAATAAAAAAAATCCACGTTGACATTATGAATTACTGGGTGTAGATCAGTGCCAAAAAGAAAAACCTAAATCCGAGGAGGTTGAATTTTTTTCTGGAGCCACTGACACCAGAGGTGTGCAGCACAAAACACACTGGTGCATAAGTTAATCATAGACATCTGTCTGTCCATGTTCATTTTACATTCTTTTGAAAATATACCTATGGATGTTGACGATTATCCAATGCAAACTTTAGTAAACTTGATTTCCTGATTGATAACATCACCACTAAGTTCACCTTTTCTCCTTTAGGAATATTTTCACTCTCTTTTTTCGTGGTAGTCTTCTTTTTGGCAAGTTCTGTTTTTTCTCTCCCACTATCCTGCTCATCCTCCAGAGAGGGGAGAGACGATGAATCAGAGTCTTCAACAAGCTCATCATTTTTCTTCTCCATCAGTACTTTTTCCTCTGCATATCACAACAGAGAACATTCAAAACAATCATTTCAAAATTAGCTCAATCTTTCATTTACAAAATAGTCATGAGCAAGTTGTGATTTGATAAGTAAAGCATGCATAGTCACCTTTTTCACTATCATCTTCTGAAGGCTCACTGCTGTCATGCTTTCCATTTTCCTTGCTATCAGTGTCAATTTCATCTTCATCTCTCTGTGACGGAGACGTTTTCTTCCCCTCACTTGTATTCCTGGTTCTCTTCACTCCACTCTTTTCATTTTCTGCTCTCCTTTTTCCCATCTGTTTCTGTTTGCCATCAGAGTTATTCTCTGCCAATATTTTGCCTTGCTTACGTTTTTCTGATTCATTAATTTCCTCTTCTGTACAAGCTTCACTGTTTATGTCTTCTTCGCTGATTCCATCTGTCTTCTCCTGTGATTTTTTCATCCTCTGCTCTTTATCTCCATTTTCAGTTTTCTTAATTTGTTCTTCCTCTTCACTCTCCTCACTTCCTGTGTCGCAGTCCTCCTTCTCCTCCACTTCTGTCATGTCCCACCCACAAAAAGAACATTTCAGTGTTTATATTGGAGCAAGGTGTTACAGAAGTGATGCACCTCATTGGGGATAACACAGAGCAGATAACTGGTAGCATGGTACAGGCACATAGATCAAAAAATGAAGCTACAATGGGTGAGAGTGCTGCACCTTATGTACTCATATGGTTAATTGAAATAAAATTGTGTGTGTCAGCGCAACAGCTAATCTGCCTTAAATGTGACTGTAGACAAGGCTTTTATACTGATTATACCTCAGATTAAAAAAAAACATGCTCAAATGATCTGCACCTCAGTAAATTTCACTGATGTGGCTCAACATGCACTTATACACATATCAGAACAGTCAGTTTAGGAAGGAGAAACAATTCACCTAAAGCTTGCATTTCTACATTATTACTGCCACGTGACAGTACTTCTTTTCAGATGCATCTGGGCATACCACATTGAGTGACTAAAAAGGATTGCAACTGATTGAAACTCCTGGAATCAAAAGCTGCATAGTGGGAAAAGATCAGTACAATCAGTATAACCCACCTGATGAGCTTGATTGATGGCGGGATTTCTTTGCTCTGGATTCATCTTCATCAACTACTTTCGTCTCCTCATTTTCCTTTTCCCTCTTCCTCTTGTTTTGGGAGGGCACGGCAGGGAGATTGTCTGACTCACTGACATCTTTGTCACTGTCCTAGAGATAAAAGTCACTATTTGTTAGATAGTAAGGATTACAATACACAGCGTAGCTTACTACAAAAATCCAAATACACTCAATAAATGGAGTGTATGAAAAATGTAATTACCTGCATTTTCATCAGTTCCTCTTCAACCACCCTTTTCATTAGATTTTTGGCCTCTGGACTGAATGATGCATGCCCCACAAATGCTAAATATCGCCGCTTTAAAATACCTAAAGTGAGTGTACTTGAATGAGACAATAAAACAGTACGTTAGCGAGTGTATGGGAAGTGGTCATCTTATAGAAACTGAATGATCAAACTGAGCTTTAGTGTTTCTGAATATTCCCTAGACTACCACAGGAATCCCTCTCAATCAAACAATTATTGTATATCACTCCTATGATCGAGGAAAGTCCAACATAAATATCTCCTCCCAAAGGCAAAAAACAGAGAACTAAAATTTGCATGTAAAGCTATAGGACCAGTAAGACATCTGAATAGCAGGAAATAAAGCAATAGTTTCATGCTGAGACTCTAACTATATCAGAAGCAAAATAAAGAGAAAAAAAGAAAAGCGTTAACAGAGAAAACAATTTTGGTTGTTGTGATCACAAGTCAAGATTACAAAGTTGCTAAAAGGACACTGAGGATGTCTTCAACAGTGAGGGTCTGTTTTTTTTTTGTTTACAGTCACAGTGAAACATCTAGCTGCTATTAAAATGACCGGCATTGAAGGAAAACATTCTGAAAAATACTGACTTTAACACAATTAACACAGCAAGGCAATTAACATTGTAGGGGTTGAGAACATCCTCCTCTATTTTCAGCAGCCATGCTCATATTTTCAGCCATCGCTGTAATAAAGCATTAAATCATATTAAATGTAATGTCACAATTTATTTTATATTTACTGTACTGAATGAAGACAAGATGTGGCGTTGATTAATAAAAATATCAAACAAATAGTTATTATTGATTACTAAATAATAGGATTCTTGGTTCGTGTGTGAGTTGACGATGCAAGATCTCATTCCAGCTAGCTGACCAATGTTGTCAACCCTGGTTATGTTGGAGACAGCTTGTTGTCATACCAGTGGTCCTCCAGTCCGGACCTCTGGCTCCACAGTAATGCTGCTTCTCTATTCTGCCAGGTAGCTTTCATTCTAGCAGTCTAATCTGGGACGGAGTTACACGTGGGACAGCAGGTGAATACAATAGACCAACGTTACCTGGCAGGATAGAGAACCAGCAGTACCCCTAACTCCGAGGCCCGCTGTTTATAGACTTTCGTGCATCTATGCAAGTACTCAACATACTTTCGAAGCAAGCTGCTAGCTAGATAATAACACAATAATCAAGTGTTACAGTTTCCGTGACTTTTAGCTAGACACATGATGACAATTACGAACACTTAATAGTTTCCGCCTTTTCTCTCCTGTAAGCTAACGTTAAAATTGCTAACGTTAAAACACACACACACACACACCTCTGTCTCTGTAGGTGGATTCTAAGTTCAAACACAACACTGGCTCAAACTTTACCTAAGGTCTGGCGCATCTCTGAGTTGACAGTACACAAATCTTTTGATCTGTGTTTCCTCTTCTGGCATCATGATTGCTGGCTCTGGTTATATTTCGGCGCCATCTCAAAATTTGCCGGAAATGACGTAGCAGCTCCACAAACAAACACAAAACACTGCTTAACTTTACGGCACCATGCAAATACAAATAAGAACTAACACATCTAAAAATGCTCAGTGTTGAATGCTAATATTTCTACTGATGCAGACTTTAAAAGGCTGCCCATAATCTTCAGTAACATGAAAATAAGTGTTTAATGGCAGTGTGCATGATGGCTCCTCTATAATTTACAGATTACTTTACATGGATTGATTCATGTCACTGTCTGTAATATAAAATGGATGCTTGTCAAGTCTTGAGCATCTGGCAAGCTTGCCTTCGGTTCAGTTTCTATTGTCTAACAGTTAAGATCAATGAAAGATTTAGGTGCAGCTATCATGTAAGTAATAAAATATACAATGGGTGTTTTCCATTAATTTGCTGCAGCATGCACGTGAGTGCATTTATTATACGTTCGGAAAATAGTTCCAAGAAACAATCAGATTTTATAAGTAATTTATTGAAAATATTTCCATGACCACTAACAAATTAATTTGGACGGAAGTGAAATTAGTGCATATTTGAAGGTATTCCAACATTGTCATTTAAAAAGGGTTTGAAATACATATTGCTCTCATTCATGCTTTTTAAGTGTTCTGAATGATTAGATACATTGGTGAATATTAGAAAAACATGCTCTCCTCTCCCTGAGGGCAATACAAATACAATACAGTATTAACTGTCTCATAGCAAAACTTACCATCAATGTATAACCAATTACTTTGGGCAAATCTTAGTGGTTTGGTGTACGACATGAAGTGGTGAAAGATCATGGCTCAGAATAAAACACCGTAATACAGGCAAAGAGATGGTAGACATGTCATGGCTCCTCTTGAAATATTTTTAAGTGTGAGTGAGTAAATTCAAAATGTGATGTGTTCTATGGAGTGCATTGTATCCATGCCAAAAATTAAAACTCATTTCAACACCAGCAAACACAATTTGCACAACCTTGCATACAAAACTTTAAACACCAAACAATAAATTAAGTTCATAAATTAATAGAAAACACATCTTGAAGCAATATAAGTAATAATTTAAACAAACAAAAAATGGAGCTGCTCAGCACTCTCACTTACAGAAACATTCACACCTGGAAAACTAAAAATGGCAACCCCATTTTATTCCAGTGTATACCAAAATTGTACTTGGAATCCCTCCTCTGTTTATCACTCATATATTATCTCTGTCCAAGTTATAAAAAGCTGACTGATGTTTCACAACCTAAAAGAATTAGTCCAACAGAGTCCACTATAAATCCAACACAGAGGAGGCTGCCAGTGCATATCGTTCACACCCACGTTAACAGTAGACTGTCTACTCTAGAAACTAGAAATCAAAACCACGGACATGGTCAGTAACTGTGTGGGAGGTTCCTTAAAGTCTGTAGAGTAACATTCACGTCATTCTTTTGTCCCAGATAATTTCACATATTTCCTATTCCTAAGAATTTACAAAAATGTTTGAGAGATTTAGTTTTCTTGTAAACAGAAGCACTTTCTATCTCCAAATGATTTTCCTACCTCAGTGACAAATCAGTCTACAACCCTTTACTTTCCGATGTGGCCTTTACGAGATTTAATGTTATAGTCAACCTACCATACTGATGCTATGATCAAGGACATCTCTTTCATTCTGCTAGTCTCCAACAAAAATACAACATACATCAATTCTCTCTCCCTTGTCTTATGTCCCCACATCATTAATCCTTGTACACAGTTTGTTGACCGTGCCCTCTCTCATCATGCATGATATGCCTCCTGACGTGGATCCGTCTCACTCGCCTGTCACCTCCCCCAGCGCCCTCTTCCTCTGATTGGCCAGTTCCCAACGAAGAACCTGAGCCTCTTGAATCTAAAAGGGGCAGGCCTCCTGGACCAGATCCTCTGCCATTTTCATAAATTAGGATATTGAGGGTTTCTTCAAAGATCCTAGCCTCAGGAAACTCAACCTAAAGGAAAAAAAAAAAAAAACAGATGGCAAAGTTTGGTGGGGAGTGGCTCATGATTTCTTTGCCCTGAACAGTATGGTTGAAATTTGTAATCTCGAGAGGGCACTGGGTGTGCAATGGAGTAAAGTTCATAAGATGAGTTGCATGTGAACCCCTTCCTACTTCGTCTTGCTCTACTATGCTATCCAATAAAGCAGAAATGCCATTTTAAAAAATCTTTATGAGTAAATTATGGCACATTGCACCTGCTCCATCCATTAAGAATCAGCAGAGCAGACATAATTGTGTGATGGGGTAGGTGACAACACCAGCTATCTTATTTTTTTTTTTCTAAATAAATACAATGAATGAATGAATGAAATTGCCTCACAAATAACTGATTATGCAAAGTTATGGAAATGAAAAAAAACCGAGCCACTTTGCTTTAGCTACACAACATTAAAGGTACTTGAAAAGGGAGGAACCTCAGGGCTCAGGAGTAGTTGCCTTGTAGCTGAAGCACATAGCAGCAGAGCAGGCATGGCGACGTTGACAGAAGAGACGGAAAGTGTGGCTACATTTCAATAAAGAGTTGAGTATGTCTGCTTGGTCACTATTCTGCTATGTGCTTCAGCTATAAGAAAAGCTATATATAAATCTGAATTATTATATAGTACTATAATATACAAGTAATGATGATAAATAGTAATAAGCAAGAAAAGGTAAGAGTGGTAGGTTTACAGACAGTTCTATAGTTATGTAGTATGATAAGAGTACGATACCTACTTTTTAATACTGTATGTATGTATATATGATAGAATAAAGAACCACATTACAAATATGAAAATGCTATCAATTCAACTTAATCTCATACAAGTTATGTCATGCTTACTTTGGTCTGCTTCTTCTCTGTGGCATAGACAATGGAAGTGCAGCAAACTTCAGCAATTTTGCGACCTTCACCGTAGAAAGACCAACAGCAGATCTCATCCCCAAGCACATCCTTCACAAACAGGACTCGGCCATTAAAGCGTAGCCCGAGCTTGTCAAACAATTCAATGTTCTTCAGCAGGTTATCATCAGAGTTACTGCTCGCAGGGAGAGACAAAGAGCAACATTTGTGAGCCAACCAATAAGCGTTGCTCACTCTACATCAAGAGTGAGTTCCAAAGTAGAATGTAAAATGAACAGGACAAATTGTACCATTGACTTATGTCGTCAAATGTTTTTTTTCATATTCTCTCTAAGAGACATGCATCGTCAGGCTTACCTGGTGTAGGAATATTTGTTGTTTCCTCTGTTGTTCTGTAACTTTACTACAGGCTGTAGAGACAGGAAACAGGAAAAAAGGTGAGGCAAATTGCTAAATGATCATCATTAATTGGAAATTATATACATATTGGGTGCACACACAAAGAGAACCAGTTTGCAGTCCCTCTAAGAGTTCTTAAAAAATAAACAATTTCTCAAAAATGTTAGTATTCAGGGTTTCCTGTAGCGCTTTATAGGCAAGGCAGGGCCACCTTGGCTGAGAAATTCAATTCATCATTCATTTCATCGGGACCAAACTCTTAACTGAGTTCCAGAGTGAATACAGTGGTTATCAGGGACACCTCAAGCGTCACTGCAGGTAGAGGGGCGCATTATTTTTGTGAGCAGCCCAGGTAACTTCACCCACATTGTTTCATCATTGTCATTTTAACATCAGTATATCGGACTACATGAGCAATTATCTTACACAAGTCTTTTGTGAATATTTAAAATAAATATCATTTACTTTCACTGCATCACCTGTCTGCATTCACGTTAGCCAACGTCACCCTATATAACATGGATACAGGAAAAACGTATCTAAATGCCTTCCATTTTAAGTAGAAATTACTACACCTGGTTTATCTGAACCTCAGAATGTTAACAATTTCACCTTTGACCAGTTCAATATTTGTGCACAAATTTTGTTGTTGATTCATTCAATGAAAACATTACAATGGGCCATCGTTCTGTAGCCTCAAATGCAGGTTGAAAATGCAAAGTGGACTACGGCTGTAAACCCACTACAACAAGTTAACAAAGTAAAAAAACTCACAACTTCCATTTCAATGATCCAAACTTAACACAAATCCATACTAAACTTGAGCAAGATGTATATGATTTGTTTTCTCTGTTGTGCCCTTGACTTTTACTACCCCTCTTGTAGCTTACTTTCCTGCAGGTAGCAATCATCCTCTGTTCTTCTTTGGCTGAGGTGATCATGGGAATGCGGCACACACTTTCATAGACATCCTTTTGTTTCTGAAGGCAATGGAGAAATTACGTTAAACAGATACATATGAATCAGGCAAAAGGTGCTATGCTTGTGATCAATTCACACTTGACCGTTTATAATAAACTGTAATGAATGAACTGATATGAAAAAATGGGGGGCAGTGGTAGCTTAAAGGTTAGAGTGGTGGGCTCGTGACCAGAGTTTCTGGTTTGAATCACTGGACCACTTGCAAAAATTGAAAAAATCTGCAAAACCTTCCTCAACAACTACTGGCAAGATCCTCTTGAGCGCTTATTCCCAAACTGCTCCTGTACAGCTGCTCAGTGGCCAACAGGAGAGGAATCACAGAGATTGTATGGCTGTGTGATTGTGTCAGTCGTTCCGAATGTGACCAGGAAGCTGCTAAAAATGACTATGCATTGTCAGGAAAACCTTCTTTGGATAAAGCTTTAAAAAAGTGAGAATTTTAAATCTCAATCAACTACAAGGAGTTGGAAATGTGCCAAGTAAACTAGTGGGTTATCCACTTACCTGCATAGCAGTGAGGCAGTGCTGGACGAGTCCCTGGACCCTATAGTACTGAGCCTCTTTAAGAACCTCATCCAGTTCTCTGTGGTCCTCTGGAAGTGGCACTGAGCCATCTCGCAGGAAGTTTAAAACCAATCCAAAATGGTGGCCACACCTATCCAACACTACCCAGCCTAGGACAGCGAGAAGAATTAATTTAAGTAATCTGCATGCTCCATTGTGTTTACATAGTGTGGAAACACATTGTTCAACAACTGAAGTGTGACATGTCTCAATACTTGCTGGGACATTTGCAAAGATGGCATGGTCATGTTAGAATGCTTTCACAATTGACTTTCTCTAAGCTGAAGGTCCTATGAGAATAAAGAAAGATCCTGTCACGCTAAGACAGTGACGGTAATAGAGAGCACCACGGGGAATGCTCTGGGGATAAGGGTATATTTTCTGGTCCAAAGCTGACAACACCACTACAGGATTGAGCTCATTTGGGTATGCTCAAACTCAAACAATCTGTGGGTCCACAAAAATTGGTCTACCGTTCATTTTCCAAGGCTGGGGACACACTACATGACTTTTAGGGCAATTATAGCCACGACCTGGCCATCACAACTGATTTTCAAGATCAGACCAAGTCCACGCTACTTCGGGATGATCTTATATCGTGTGAGGGTTGGGGACTTTAAGGACAGGTTAATAGTCTCTCGATCCAGTCCAAACCATCAAAAGTTTGGCTTCAAGAGTGAGGTGTCCAAGTTCACAAATATTGATGGAACAGTCCTACACAGTAAGAATTGCATCTTACTTATAAATGCCTAATGAAATCAAGTGGATGAAAAATAACCAAGGCCCAAAGCCCAAGGGGGGTACTGTGGTAAAAATATAGTTTTCAAGTTAAATTGTTTTATGTATTGAAAGAAGTAGTTTTATAGGAATTCAAAACAAAACATTTGAACTGAAGACCACAGCAGAAAGCTTTATAAGAGACTGAATTACACTAAAGGTAACAACAAAATTGTACTCAGTGAAATGCCTCTATATGCTTTCCCGTTCAGGCTAGGAGAAATGAGAAACTTCAACAAGATAGAATTCCTGTTATCACTGGCACAGCCCTAAATACATTCAAAGAAGATAACTACAATATAGCTCAGGAATAACATTATGGATGTAACTTCGGCAGTAAAGGGGTTTGTGTTCACCACATTGACACATGTACTCACCTTCTGAATCTATAGTGACTTCTGTTCCTCCATTGCACATGCTCCTCAACAAACTGTCCTCTTTGCTTAATGTCTGGACAGTTGTGTAATGCAGTGAACCGCCAACATTTAACTTGACATACTTGCTTCCCAGCAGACCGTGCTCCTCTGTGTCCTGGCAGGTAGCCTGGGACACGGTGGTATGGGCAGAGACACCAGTCATACTGCCACCTGAAGCCTCAGCAGACATAGGGCTTGAGAGTTGCTTCCTAACTGTAAAACACAAGACCACAGATATCACTGATGTTCACTCTAGTTATAGTTTACTGTGTCTATATGCAGTCTCCCACACCACCTAAAAATTAAGGGGGTTCTCTATGCCTTCCACCAGGCCTGAAAAAAAAAACTGGGGGAAACCCTGACCCATCAAAAAAACTGAAATTAAATAAAGCTTTCCAAAAAGGGAATTCACCAAAAAGCCATTCCAGCAACAAACTAAGTCAAACGAAAGAGGTGTCAATAGAAGGGGTTCTGAAAAATACATATGGGGAGCTCCAAAGCAACTTCAATGATTTCTAAAAGATACCCACCATGGGTGACCACTAACCCAGCAGAACTGGGCTGTCACACACATACATGTAAGCCCATTATGAAAACCCACTCATCGTTTGCTAAAAGCTCATAAGCTATAACATGAGCAGAGAGCACACAGCAGGCCAGGGTAGCAACTCTTGATGCCAATCCACAAAACAAAATTGATACACATAGCTTTCAAGTTATTTTGTGATAGAGTTGTTTCCCTCAATCCCTTGTCTACTTATAATTCACTTAGTGATTTCCTACATTTCCCAGAATGAAATTAACCATCAAATCACCATTTTTCAGCGCTTGATTGAGAGAACTGTGAAACAAATGATAGAAAACTGACTATTTCATTGTGATCCTCATATGTAAAGTATATCAATTTACTAGTGCTAACAAATAACACTTAAAAATCGCAAATCCTCCACATAAGCTACGGAAACATTCTTAGTTAGAGTTAGAGTTGATGACCCTTAACGTTAATCATTTAGGTCAGAGCTAGTTTTCAAGTTGGCTCGACAATCGCCTTGAGCTGGACAGACCTTATAAACCTGGCCAGTGAAGACAAAGCAGATGCTGCTATGTTTTGTCCCGCATTCGCAGCATGCATGCTGTCCACCCGGTCAGTCTGACAGCTGGCCGAAGCTTTCATTTCCCCTGAGTTGGCGCTACCCCGTTAATGTTACATAGTAATAAACAGAGCTGGCCGTGGCTCTATCAATGTTAGCTATTGGTATCTAGATAATGTTTGCATACAACCAAGGTACAGCTGCTAACGTCAACTCTAGCGTTAACTGACGTCAACTAGTGGACATGCTATGTGGCTAACAATATCTAGCGTTAGTAACTAACATTAGCTACAAATTGAACTTACCACACTAAACATCCAAGGGAGTGACGTTATGTTAAAATGGACGTTAGATAAATGTGTAACGTCAGTTAGCCAGCAAGCGCTAATTAGCTAGCCAACCAATGAAAAAAAGATCCACAGCTACATCTATAACATCGCTAACATTTGGCAACTCATATCAAATAGAAGCCCAGCTAACTTCAAGTAGCTAGCAGTAGCAAGTCTATTTTGCCAGGCTTAAAACCAGCAATGTTCTTCAGTTTCGTGTCGTTTCTTCGTCGGTAAGAAATAAGCAGCGAGCTATCAAAAAAGTAAACTTCAAAATTAAGACTAGAGAAACCCAGACGAATACAAAAATATTTAACGTTAACACTAAGAAAGGGGTCGCTGGGAAACTAGCGAGCTTCTTCTTCCGCTGATTCTTTTTCTTCGTGGTCTTCTTCTTCTGGTTGGATTTGAACGAGGGTTGGCAACCAGCATTAGGTGCATTACCGCCACCTTCTGTTCCAGAGTATCTGTATTCTAAACGTCAGACCGTTTTTCTTTGATAAACTCCAAGAATATCCTACCACATGAACCGTACGGCAAATTCAAAATCTTCTTCAAATTAAAATCTTGTTCACCAGCTTCTCTCAACTCTGTTTTCATCACTTCTCTTTCCCTTTCATATTTCTTACAGTGAATAATAACATGTTCCACCGACTCCTCAAACTGGCATTGGTCGCAAAAACCTGGGCGTGGGGTGCTTCCCAATAACCTTTAGAGTTTTGTTCAGCTTGCTATGCCCAAGTCTTAATCTTTTCATTATTACTTCCTCTCTCCAATTTCTGCCCATACTTTTCACTATATTAACCTTGTTGTGGAGATGGTATAAATGTCCTCCTTTCAATTCCCTGTCCCATTGTTCTTGCCATTTCTGTATTGCTTTCCTCCACACCCTCCCTTTAACTTCACAAATGTAGCTTCTGTGTATATTTGTAAATACTCTCAATACTGTGATTCAACATGATTCAACCTCTCTGTCTCTTCCTCAACTCCAGCAAGTACACATATATCATAGGAGATGCAAGCAGCCATGGCGCCACCTCAGGGATCACTACTGTTGGACTCATCACAAACACTCCCATCTCCTGTTTCCCATCCACCCAAAACTAGATTTCTGAGTTCCCAGCGCTCTTGTAATACTCCCTTGGTAGGATGAGACTCTTTATGACCCTGCAGGTTAGCCCAATAATTAACCATCAGCTGCTTTCTTCTGATCTTTAATGGCATCTCACCCATTTCTTGCAGAGCAGATATGGGAGAGGTCTTCACTTCATACTCTAATGGATTGTGCTTGCACAATATGTAGCTTCCCCAAGAGAGTCTTTTTGCTGAACCATACGCTACACTGGCATAGTCGAACACAGAGCGGATTATGTGACCTGATCATGTTAGGTGAGAGTCAAAATACACCTGGCCTGGCCTGCCCTGCAGAGTTTATACAGATTTTTCTTTTATTGTATATGATTTTTGACTTCTTGTTCTTGTTTTTTACTTTGTACATTGCTGTACTGTATGTTGTTGGTCTGTAACTTTTAGGTTTGTCATAATGCTGCTTTCTTGGCCAGGTCTCACTCAAAAAAATATTCTTAATCTCAGTGGAATTACCCTGTTTAAACAGATATAAAAAAAACGGATGAAAAAAAATCTCTCAGTAGAGCAGCTCTATGTTTCTGTCCCTTGATGACATGACATATTCAAGCCTTAGGTTTCTAGATTTGAACTTTAGGAGATATATTCATGTTCACATACATTGAACTGTCACTGGTCATTCATAGACATATTCTGAATTACTATTCTTAGGTGGATTTTCATTTTAAAACCAGAGTGAACCAAGCTTAAAACATTATTTTCCCATTGTGATAATCTCTTGTTAGGTGAATCAGTTTACTAACACTGTGCGTGCCTTGTGTAACCCAAGCATGATGGTATTGGAATGTAGTTATTTGAAAAATAAACGTGTTTACACCATTCAACAGAGACTTTATTTCAAGTTCAGCAAATAAATTACTGCCTTCAAAATAGTGTATCTATATATATATATATGAAGCAAATAAATACTACTAATGATAAGAGAAGAATTAAGTCTACAAAGCAACAGTCTCCAAAATCCTTCATTTGGCACAGTGAATGAGACTAAATTCACTGTTCAAACAATCAGTTGTAAATAAATACATAATGCATTACAGCAAGCAGCCAAGTTTGTAATTTTTCATCAACGTAGTGCATACAACATCAAATCTGATAACAATGATAACGGCCAATAACTATAATGATAATGGCAAGATTTAGCAGAAGCAATAAAATTTACAATCAATGCATGCTATAAGCATAATGACATTCATGTCACTCCAGAAACAGCGAATAAGTAAATTAAACACTGGCTGTGTAAACACTATGGCAACAAGAGATGAAACACTCAGGGACATTAAATTATTTAACATTATATTTTGGCACTGGATTTTCATTATATATATATATAATGAAACTATATAACCTCCTGCCACCATGTATAAGTGTATATATATATGAGACTTATCTATATATGTGTGTATATGTATATATATATATATATATATAAGCCTCAATATTAAGTCAAATATTTACATTCAATTTGTGTATGTGTGTGATACAGAGAAAGAGAAGGAAGAGAGTTGTTCTCAAACTTTTTATCATTATTGAAAATAAAGTATTCTTCACCTTTAATACATGTAACATGAGCCACAATGAAAATTAAATAAAATCATTCAGCATATATGCTCATGACTGTTACCCTTGATTGTTACATATAAAGTATTGCCAAGGTCTCAAATGTTTTGGCCTCATAATAATTGAAGTTATTAAACAAAACCATTTTCCTTCACTTTTTTACCCTTCCCGATCTTATGCCCCCCACTCTGTACTTTCTTTCCCTTGGTATTCATTTCTGACCCTTCATAAGGCACCAGTCCTAATGATACAGAAGCCTGGACTGTGGAGAAGAGCCCGCAATTGGGAGACCACCACATCTGCGCAAACAAATATAAAGTGAAGCACGTCTATAATTGATGACACAGAAACATAGTGATGGTAAAACAGAAAGAGAATGAAAAATAATGATATAAGGGGGATTGAGGCCATCCAAGAGCAAGAGCAAGGAAGTTTTCTTTCAAAAGAACTGAATCCTTCTGTAGTTTTGAATTCTCCTCAAGACATTTTTTCTCTAAATGGATACTTCATATTCCCGTGTATCCTGTGGCCAAAGTAAGAATAAAATCAATTCAAGTCACTTGGCATGTTCTAACAAAACATTTTATTAGCAGGATATTTCTAAGGATATTTCAAAGTAAGATTATGCAGTATTCCATATTTCACACTATAAAACGGCCTAGTCAATATAAAATGATCTATGGTCTCAATAAAAACACATATGAAGCACATAGAGCATATGTTAACAATATTAGCTTTACACTCACCCCTGCCTCATAAAGAGGGTTGTTGAAATCTGACTCAACTGTAATTGGACTGTAGGAGTGTGTGTGAGATAGAGACTTCCAGAATAGAGGCTTCCATTCTAGTCTGCATATGCTGTGGGCGAGAAAAACATATATGAATTAATATATAGTAAAGTGAGTGGGATAGTTTTCCCAAAGTTCTGGTTGTTGCATTCACCTCATGCACAAATAAAAGGAGGATGCAACAAAACAACAAAAGGAGGGGGGGGGGTGAGCCAATTGAGTTATCAAGATTTTTTGAAAGAGTAATATGTAAAGTGTTGTAACCAAGGTGCTACTGAGATCATTTGAGTTCATCACTCACCTGCTAGCTACATGGTACTTACTTTGTATAGTACATGTAAATTCCTCCAATCAAAAGGATCACCAGAATGATGGGCAGAATTATTGCCAAGGCAATGTTCTCGCTCAGTATCTGATGGGAAGGCTCGAATGACTGGGACACTGGGAGATAATGAAAACAATTGGTCAGAATGTGAGATAAGGGTTGGTTGGTTCTTGTGATGTTTTTTCTGTTCCTTTCAATTGAATTATTAATCTACCAGCACAGATTAATTCATTTCAAACACATGAAGTAAATACTAAATCTGGAGAAACTCTCATAGCCTGTGATTGCATCAGTTTAAAAAACAACAACGGCATGCTTTTAATGCACCAATAGACAACTCCCTGCACTACATTTAAAATCTGAACAGCATAAGATTCATTTGTCAGATTTGTCAGTATTTGTATTTGTGGTACATTATATTTAAAAATTTCTCATATTTTCAAATAAACCAACAAAAATAGATATTATGACCAAAGGACTTTATATCATATCTTTAAAAGACAGGAGAAGAAGAGAAAAAAATCACCTTCTAATTTGTGATCATCCAAAAGCTCCTCATATGCCACTGTGATAGATAGAGATGAGAAAGATTTTCACATTTTAAGTGACAAAAAAAGCCAACTAAGACTAAGCTGGAAAACGTATCTATCTGAACTGCACCTTCAGGATCTCACCATTGATTCTTTTGCTAAATGATCTTCCATTACTGAATGTATTCTAGAAGAACACAACACCTCGATGGACCATCTTGCTAGCAAACATTGGCATTTAATGGCTAATGGCATTTCCTAGCAAACACTTCCTATCCAATTGAGTGGCATTAAGTGCAAAAGAGAAAGCAATTTTCCCATTCTGTTCCCGGACTGCTAACATTGCACAAAGAAGGAGCAAATCACAAGATAATGTATATGACAATGCTGACTTTTACCTTTACAAAATGGCGGTGGGCTGTTCCACTGAGATGGGTGGCCTGGAACGCAGTTGATAATGACCTCACCAATGAGTTCATAGCCCTCATAACAGAAGAAACGCAGCGTCTCCCCTGCTTGGTAGTTATGCTTGTATAAGGTTTGGTAACCATTGTCAGGAACACCAGGGTTTGGGCATGGGTCATATTTTACTGTTCAGAGCACACAAAGACAGACAGTTATCAAGTATCTGCACTTTGTAACTACTGTGTGAATTACAATAGGATTAATAAACAGAAAGGCAAACAAGTAGAGGGCAAGGAAGGCACTCACAGACACACTTTGGGCTGCGGTCGCTCCATTTGGGGGTGCCAGTGTCCCGTCCATGGCAAGAGATTTGGCTGGGGCCTTCTAGTTGATAACCCTGGTTACAAGAGAAACGGACCACTGTTCCAACTGCAAAACCAGCCTCAGGGCGCACCGAACGTGCCCCGTTTACCACCTCTCCTGGGTCAGGACACTGCTGAACTGCGGGGGGCAATGTTGGGCAAATATATCATGTTAGTGTTTAATTAAATTCTGTTACAGGACTTCAGTAAAAATGTCTCAATATACAGAGCAGAAGAATAACTATATGAATAATAGCTGCATGTGCGTTATCAACAAAAGTAATATATATATATATGATATATAGATGATCAGAAAGTAGAAAGAGGGCCCAATGTGTTTTTTAAATATTAAATGTTAAATATTATTAAAGTCTATATAATAAAACTAAAATCATGAAGTTTTCACATCTTTCTCATCCAATCTTAATTCAAAACACTTCATAGCTTCAAAATACTTGGATTGAGGACTGGATTGAGGACTGGGCCTTTAATATATGACCGCCAGCTTGTCTCACCTTTAACGCAAGTAGGTGGACTGCTGCTCCAGGAAAGGTCCCACTGGCACGTAATGATGTCAGAGCCACTGATATCATATCCTGGTTGGCACTGATAGGTCAACACACTGCCTCTCACAGGCGAGGAGTGGGAGGAGCTAATCCAGCCATACTCAATCTGGGGGAGGGTGGGGCAGGTATCATTTGGCTCTACCTCTGCATGACACAGAAAGCATTTAAATTGTAAAAAGATGATTACCAGAAAATTTTCTGTTTATTATCTATTCATCTATTCATTCATGACCTTGTCATTGTAATGCAGATTCAACACTTCACACGCAGAATTGCAGATTTACAAATGACATTTCATGAGAAATGCACACACAAAGTATTAAGTATTTTTACAAATTACAAACGATATATTTACAAATAGACATCTATTTGTACAAATCATAGCACATTTATTTAAATGCCAACTTACAAGTCACGAGTTAGGAATTTTGTGTTTGTGGATCACAAAGCACATTTGTAAATCGCGGAATATTTGTGGATCATGGTATGTGCATTTATAAAAAACTTTGAGACATTTTTCTCTCCACACAATTGCACTATTTTACTTGTGTAGTATATGTAGTATACTTGTAGTATACATGTGTGTTTCATGTTTCATCTCTGAAAGCAGAGCATATGGCCTTGAGGAATCATAATATCTACTAAACGAATCTTACTCTTGAAAATGTCACAGTGTCTGTGTAAAGCCCCTCCTATATAATTTCTCAACAGATTTGATGTCTTTGAGTTTTGCCTATTATTGTTGATACAACTTGGCTTCTGAACTGCTGAACGGGCTGTTTCAACCCAGTGGTGCTCAGCCTATTATTGCAATGTTGTGAACTAGGTATAAGCCTGTGCACATAGAGTGTAGCGTATCTGACTACAGTTCTGTTTAGTGTTGAGAGCAGGTTTGGAGGGGGGTGATTCTGGGATGTCAGTGCTTACTGTTGAGCCTTCTGGAGAAGTCGTGGGCCTAACTCAGTGAAACATCTGTGATGATGAAACATCTGTGTGACGACCTGATGACTCATACCCTTTTCCTCTAACATCCAACCACAGTATGTACATGGGTGTGCTCCCAAAATAGCACAAGGGGTAGTTACATCATATCCTATTGGTAAATTAACTATCAACTACATGAAGTGTTATTAACAACATGGATCCAGGACAACACTATGGATTTGATTAATTAAAATATATATAGCATGCCCACTATGGGTTCTATTCCTTCAGAGGATAAATACATGTCAGGCACCATGTTGTGCCATACAATCTTGCTGCCGTACAATCTGAGTGCATACTATATGCCATACCTGGAATATTAAATATATAATTAATTTCATGTACTTAAAGAGCATACTTACCACGATAGTGAATAAGGAATCCCTGACTTAGGATGAAACTGGAATCATCTGGATCACTTTGAAATTGAATGGTGACCTCTGATCCCCCAGACACAACCTGGAAGCGCTCTCTGGATCCCAGGTATTGGCCAATCACATGGGACATGAGATCATGCCCATCAAAAATAGTCAGCACGTCAGTGTGGCGGATATTCAAACTTCAAGAGGGAAAGACAACAATGAAAAAAAGAAATGAGATTTCAACTTCAGAGAGCTTCTTTTCTTATAGGTGTGGGCAGTCCACCCACGTGAAGTATTTCATTAATCAGTACACAGAGAAGAGACAGGAAAGGCAGTAGGTTATATAAATGTATCATCTCTGGTCATAATGTTTTTCTCTTTCACTCTGTTGTCATTATTTTACTATTAGTGTTAATTATAAAACACTAAGCTGACAGATGCAAGTATAAATATATACAAACAAATAACAATATGAGCTTGTTATTACTAGAGAACAATACAACAGTATAGCATGAGTTGAATCCATGCAGCCTTGTATATGTGATGTCAACACAAATTGGCTTTGACACCAGGGTGCTTGTTAAATGGATATTTGATCATTAAATATTTTCGCAATTCATTTAGTGACCACATGAATCCTGACCTCATTTGAAAAGATCTCCCTGGTGGAAAATTTACACTATAAGCACATTTCTGAAAGTATTGTTTCTGCTTAATTAACTGGAGCTGTGTAGTGAATAACTTTTC
This sequence comes from Monocentris japonica, assembly GCA_900323365.1. Classification (NCBI taxonomy): domain Eukaryota; kingdom Metazoa; phylum Chordata; class Actinopteri; order Trachichthyiformes; family Monocentridae; genus Monocentris; species Monocentris japonica. The sequence goes on along the minus strand of OOFE01021566.1, from coordinate 4,516 downwards.
TACCAACTTTGCCTTAAATTACTACTATGTGTTTTTTTTCCAAAGATGTTGCAAACCCTTGCCCTGTAAGCTGTTTTCTATTGGCAGTATATATTAATGAGAAAATCCTACACAAAATACCTAAAAATAACCAGCTAATCTTTATATTGTGTGCTAAAAGCTTTAACATGTTGGAAATGTCGGCCAAAACCATTAATATTTGCAGACCTTACATAGATAAAGGACAGAATACCCCAAAAGTTGTTTTTTTCTTTTTTTCTAACACAAGAAATCATCAAATATGCATTGGCCCTGCAGATAAAGTAAGTGATTCCCTACTGTTAGACTAGATTTTTATTTCCAGTGGTTTGGTTCAATGTGAAATATAAGGTTGGATCAATAGCACCGTTGATGTCTGGATCATAAGAAGGTAAAGTATCCTATAATCAACCTACTACAGATATGGTAACTACTGGGCTCAGCGGGAAATATCAGCCCAGCAAACTGAGAAAAATCTAACTAGGTCTAACTGAAAATTTAACATGATGGGTTCTCTTAGGGGTACTACAAATCTTTCACAATTCTTTGTGACGTAAATGACAAGAACGCTTGTTTGTTTCATTGGTTATGTAAAATTACACTTTATGTATGTTAGACCTTACATGATTATCCAGTTCACTGAAACAAAATGGAACCTGAAAAAGCAGGATTGATAAGTTGCATTGCCACCTACTGTATCGGTACAGCTATGAGAAAGTCTCAGTAGAAACAGATTTAACCAGCTATACTCACATCTGCACATCCAGTTCAATTCGTTTCTCCTCATTACCGTGGATCTGCCATACACAATCCTGCCCCTTGGAGTAGCTCTGGGGCCAATCAGGAGACAGGACAGTGCCAGAGGGATCGGTCAACTCCCCCCCACACAGAGCTTAGAGGGAAGGAAGAGAGGAATTAAGGTAAGGAAGTAGACTGAAGGACTGAGAAAAAGCAGAATGAAATGACGATGGGAGGAAGGAAAGAGAAAAGCAAGTGAAGTGATGAGAAATAAAATATTAATGTATGGAGAAGAGAAATGTAAAAAAAAAAAGAGAAATGAAGGGGGAGATGTGACAGAGGTTTCAGAGAGTACTCGAAAAAGAGACATAGAGAGTTAAGTTAGATTCTGAGATGTGCCAGAAAACTTTCATTACTTACAAACCATTTACAGACTTCTGACGTCTAGGGCAGTTGTAGAGCAGATGTCTGAATTGTAGAGCCTTTTCTCTCCCTATCATTTCACCTCATTCTACTTTCAAGACTCATTTTCAGTAGGTTTTATAGAGAGGCCACATTACAAAAGGATAATAAAATGACATCAATGTCTTTTTCACATTGCTGTTTCCATGGCCTGTGTGAATAGTCAACTTCATTGTAAAACAATCAAAACAGTCTCATCTCACTGCATAAGAGAAAAGCATTATCTGCCTATTATCCATCTATTATCTGCCATTACTGTTCTGCAACTATTGGCAGATCAAATCTAAGCTGTTGAGAATGATCACCCTGACACTACTAACATCATTATATGTGACTTTAACCACATCACTATTGCAGCACACGGTGCCAGGTGCATATCTTGCCCTCCCACCAGCCGCCTTCATGCAATGAATCATGCAATGCTCCCCCTGATACCGTCTTGCAAACTGAGGCTTAAAACTGTGAAGCCAGAAAGAATTCTGTGTGTGTGTGGCTCCACGATTGCCTGGACTCATCACTCTAGCATGCATTCACAGAAACATGTGCTGGAATAGATCAGTGCATGAACACAGTGACATCCTGCATCAGCTTCTGTGAGGAGAAGCTCATTCCAACCAAACAGTTGTCAAATACATCAGTAACAAACAATCATGGTTTACTAACAATCTGACAAGGCGAAGCACTGCCAAGGAGGAGGCCCATAAAAAGTGGTAATAAGACTGAGTGCAAAACAGCCAAATATGAGCAGGGTAAGTCAGACATGGCCACCAAGACTTAACACAAGGAGAATCTGCTTTGCTCTAAAGACTGCACCTTTGTTTCAGAAAGGTCTACAAATATTATCAACCACAAATACAAGCTCTCCCAATCACAGGCTGATCCATCATTACTTCACCAGTTGAACAATTTCCATTGCAGGGATAAGAGACACCAATCCTCCAAAATGGGTTTGAGCTCTGCCGATGGCACTGAATTGACTGACCAACCCGCCCCTCCCAACTTCCCTACATATCATTGTGCATGAGATGCTTCTGCTTTTCTTCTGGCAAAAATGCCAGACAGCAGCTGGCTTTGGGAAAGTCTTCCTGTCACTTTAACACTGAGTTGCAAAGCTAGCACCAGAGATATTTTATGTGGATTGACATTTTATATGCTGGGTTCAGTCATCTGAAATGCAAGTGACCCTCAGCCCTGAAACTTACCTCTGCACACAGGTTCACTCTCATTCCAGTGTGGGTCACTGGGGTCGACACACTCAATGATCCCTGAACCTTGCTCCATGACAAATCCTGGAGAGCAGGTGAAGGTAACAGTGGTACCCAGCTGATATGTAATGTCACTGCTGCTGAAATTTCCGTGGGGCATGTAGGGCTCCCAGCAATGTTCACCATCAAAAGCTAAAACACAGAGAGAGAGAGAGAGCGAGAGAGAGAGAGAGAGAGAGAGAGAGAGAGAGAGCG
>OOFE01021565.1:0-16643 GCA_900323365.1 Monocentris japonica | reverse complement strand
TGTGTGTGTGTGTGTGGGGGGGGTAACTGGTTCGTGGAGGCTGATGAATGGCCGTTGACACTAACGTACGCTGACAGCTGCCCACAGGCGGGTCGCTCGCCCACCTCGCCAGCTAGTGCCATCTGGGTGGTGGTGGTTTTGTGTGTGTGTGTGCATGTGTATGTGTGTGTGTGTGTGTGTGTGTGTGTGTAGGGCGGAGGTGGGAAAACTAGGCCTTCAGGATAAGTGTTGGAACGGGGTTGTTTGGCCAACGGCTGTGACGGATCGCCCACTCTGCTCTTCTGCCACACAAGTGGTATTCTCTAGGCATTTTCCTCTATAGCATGTGTCACACGTGCACACATATACACACACACATACACACCTCCTGTCTTTTTTATCCAGCAGTGGCTTATTCATGCTGCACCGTGCTTATCACTTTCAAAGGGAAAACGCTGCATCTCAAAGTGAGGAGATGAAAGCGGTTTAATGATCTATAATACATGGGCACCGTTCATTGGCACAGAACAAAAGGTTCGGGTGGGAGGGGATAAGATTATCTTTTACCATTCACCTACACTTTACTTTGAGGCAGAGGAGATTCAGATGGGGCCACTCTTTCGGCTATTGTGTTTTGAATGCTTCCCGGACGGCTTCACCCTCCTCCAAATGAAATTAGCAGCACCATAAACCAGTCAGTAATGACACGCTGGCTGACAAAACTTGCCATTAATTTCAGGGATGCGTGTGATACGTTATTTGCTTTTTTTTTCAGATCATCCTGCCACAAAACCTGCGACAACTTACACGCTCTGCCACACACATCCACACAGGAGACCTGGCAGATGATTTCAACGATTTGTCTGATAGCAAAGTGATGACATTGATGGAGGCTGCTCAGTGTGATGCTTTGGTGTGTGAAATAAAAGAGTTTCCCTTGCACTGTCATGCACACTTTCAAAGAGATTCCCAAGCCACACACACACACACACACACACACACACACACACACACACAGAGCGACACACTTTTGTGCAGGCCAAACTTTCTGTCTCTCTCTGTCTATCCAGCTCACGCTCCCTCAGCCTTTGATCATTTGTGTTCTGCTCTGCCTCTCTTTTCGGACCAATGAGGTTAGTCATCGCCTGTCCCATCTGTTGTGCATGCGACTCGTTTGTTTACTCACTGGTTCACATTAGAGCGCAGTGTGGCCGGGGGGGAATTCCTTTGGTACAGGACAGCATCCAGGCTCTGGGGTCAACTCAACTCAATGAATCATGACATGACAAGCATCTTTGATGAACAACACAAATGTCCTCTTACTATCCATGTTGGTTACTGGCAAAGTCATGGAGGATGCCATGTGACAGTATAATCTGAGATGGGAAATCGTAGACAAAGTAGGTTTTTGAGAGTTCTGGTATGGTACAGTGAAGCAACGCAAAGCAAAGTGGTCCTGCTTAGACTTTATATATGGCCAGACATGCTCTCTTCCCTTTTAACCTTTGATTATGCTGGGAATCGGGAATCATTTCACTATGTATGAGAATGTCTTTTTTAGCAGAAAGCAACACCTTGCTAGAAATTTGAGCACCAGATGTTTGGGCCCCGTTATCTTGTAACGTTTCCATTAATGCCAAAATACTGAGATATACTGATTCTGGCTGGTCACATTGGTCACATTGCAATGATGTTGCGACATTAAAATGGTAGCCACTGTATAAGTCCCCCTTTGTGCATTTATCCTCCATCTAGCCTGCATTAGTAATAGTTATTTTTGTACATAATACAGTAGAATCAAATTGCTATATCGAAAACTTAAACTTATCTTTCAACCAACTAGTTGCAGATAGAGAAGGTCAGAGAGCAAATCTCTTTCCAAAGACTTCTTCTTTTGAATGGAATGAAAGTGCAGCAATAGTTACTTTAGAAAGTAATCAATACAAAGTGAGACTTCTGCAGTGGCTACATACAGAATGTAGGAGGACGCCAAGGCCGTTTCACTTAATCCTCATCTATGATCTGGAATAAAATGTTGAAGGAATAGGGAAGAAGAGGTCACTGGTGTGACAGGGTTGGTGTCGGATTGGGGTAAAATGATGGATGGGTGGCATCACTAGTGAAAAATGCTGCTGGACTTTCGCTTCATCCCCAAGAGGAAGTGTTTGGCAAAATCAGGTTTTGCTCACCTTGTGACTATCGGGAGTTAAAAGAACAGTCTGCTAACTAGTTGGTTCAGACACGGTAGAGTTCTACTGTATCAGAACCAAGAAAGAATCGTCTGCAGTACAAATGCAGGATGGCAAATGCACAAACACAATCTCATTACTGTGGGTATAACTATGTCCACTGATGAAGTGAGAATCTTAGTGCTGAAATACTGCATGTGTTTGTGCCTGTTTTCTCTGCTTTGTGCATTACGTGCCAGTAATCTCTCAGTTTACTGTCACAAGAAAAAACGCAATACTCCTAGGCAGCTCAAAGCCACAGTACTCCTTATTGTCTGTTCATCTATTGGCACACAAACGCTGATTAGAGATTAAGCAGCTGCTGCAATGCAAGCGGCAAGCCGATCCATCCTTTGTGTGAGTGAAACAAAAATCTTTTCAAAATCTAAACCTGGAAAACAATGCTGATGAATTGCTCAATATGGCTTCACATCAGCAGCTCCGTCAAGGGCTGTCACTGCTTATGTAGCTCTGCTTTGAAAGGCACCAGCCTGCTGTGTGGTCCCATTGAAACTCAACCACAAACCCAAGGGCACAGACAGGCAAGCAATCCAGGGTGTCAGACCATGTGGCACTCAATGCCGGGAAGCCCACAGAAAACGGTTACGTATGCCATCCTTCACATCCTGCAGAACGCAATGTCAACATCCATTACGTAAAGTAAATTAGCTCCAGCTGAATCCATTCCATGCCTGTGTGCTTTAACGTGGGGAAATAGTGTTGATAAGTCCCACAGAATACGCTGAGGCCATGCTTGATTGGGACTGACGTGAATGTTCTGTGGAATTTCTCAGACTGTAATTCATCATCTTAAATGATCTTTGCGACTGAACAGCTAACCAGAGATATCTAGCATCGTGTAAGAAGGGATTTGTTGGCAAAATGAAACCCAAAGGCACACCTTACATCAAAAGTAGACTTGACTCTTAATTAAACCAATAGAATACGGCAGAGATGACGGCTCAGTAAAACTTAACAGCCGCTAACGTTTCTTCTGAGTAATGATTAATGCATCCAATTTCTGTGATCTGTATTGAGTGCAGCATCGTGGGTAATTAAATGATGGGGTACCAGAGCATTGGCTGCTCTCACAAAATGACAACGGCATAATTATCATGAAGCTTGATTACGTTCTGACTGAAATACTAATTGTGTATCGATAACGAGGCGCGATGCGTCCCAGAATTTGAGCCCAAAACAACTCAAGTCGTACAAATAGCTCATAGCTACAATATTGTAGTCAATAACATTTTCACCTCTTAGAAGGTCTGGCAGAGTTTCAGAGTGCATTCATATTTATCCGATGAGCAATTTCAGAGAGCATTGTGACATTTTTAATCAATAAATGAAATCAAAAGCCATCATGTGATAAATGCTTATGTACATTAGCAACCAGAAAACTGTGACAACCCCAGTACAACTGCATCAAACATATTTACATGATCAGCACAATAAATAGAACCAAAAGAGTTAAATCTCTCCTTGAACATTATCTTACGTCACGAAAACACAACCTACCAGGCTCGTAGGCAACTGTAACAAATGATTCACTCATTGAACGCTGTAGACTTTATGCTCCTTTGAAACAGCTCAGTGAGCAAGAATATACACCGATCAGCCACAACATTAAAACCACTGACAGGTGAACATTCAACCTCTAATACAGCACGTTAATATACAGAGGCGCCCCCTCTGGGTACTGTATGGCTATCCTTGAGTCAAAAACATAATATAGGAAGAGGAATATTGATGTATCCTTTACTGCCATTTAAATCAAGCCTGTTATTTTTATTAGTGTTGTCTCTCTCCAAGATAAATAGTGCGATAAAAAGAGACGCCCGCCTCGGTCGCGCTGACATTTTAGGGAGTCCTTTTAGAGTAGTAAAGATGCCTGCTTGATGGATACCTAGGCTCTATGGGCGCTGAGAGGACACGAAGAGGAATTTTTAAGGAGGCAGAGGAGCTTGAGAGGAAGACAGACAAACGAAGTCCGGTTTATTTGTATAGCCCCTAATCACAATGAAGGCTGGCAAAAGAGAGAACACCAAGGAAGAAAAAATTGGGAGAAAAAAGAAAGAAAGCAAGAGAATGATAGACAGAAACAGTCCATGCGCAAAAAAACATACAGGACAGGGTAGAACAGAGGATGTACATCCAGGGAGGGCTGCGCAAAGAGAGAGAGACAGACAGCGGCGGCAGCAGCAAGGCCAGCAGTCAACCAGAGAAGATGAAAATCTCGACACATTGACACATTCTCCTCTCTGTCTCTCCTCCATGTTCTCAGTACACCGGTCTGTAGAAAAGCTCCCCAGAGGCAAGTCTGCGTTTCAGCTCCTTCCACAGCAGCTGCCTCTCCCTTTCTGCGCCCTTCATGAAGCCGCGGTTCTCCTGGGCTCTCCGAGACAGGTAGGGGATCACCTCATTCACTGGCCCGTAGGGAACGTACTTGTAGACGGGGAAGCCTGCCTGGCCTGGGGTTGAAAGGATGGGTTGGGAAACATAAGAGGCTTGTAGTTGGACATGAATGAAGATGTTAAAAGCAATAAGTGGGATTTTTACTGTTCCAGAGCATAAAATTACCAAAATATATCTGCAGGGATTTGATAAAGTTGTTGATCGATAGTTCTACAGGCAATGAGATTTCTGGCTTTCAGAACTCACTTTCTGGCTGTACTTTGTTTTTTAATAAAGCTGTGCCAGAGACCCATCGATGTTCTTTCACAATCTTTGGTCACTGATACAGTTTGATAAAAGTCATAGATTACTTCATGCCACTTTAAAGGTCCTATATTATAGCAATTCAAATGTTCCTCTATTTATATACACATATGATCAAAGATGTTTTATGAAGAAGTTTCTTTAATTTGATTTTGTTTGAGTGATTGAATTTAAAGCTATTGCATTTTCGATAAATTCATCCTTTTTTACAGGCAGTTTCATACTAACTCCAGTCAATGCATCACAACTGAACTTGGTCTTGATTTGCTCCCCTCAAAAAACAATTGCTGAAATCCCCAAAATCAATACTTCCAATCAGGGACGTTTACAGCATTTTGAACTGCCTCCAGTCAGCAGGTTTGCCTTATTTGAATTAGAGGAGCTGCTGTTGTCGGCCAATCAGGGTCCAGTATTTGGACTGCCTGTGAGGACTTCAAATTCATTCAATAAATGCCCTTTAACTACTTTTATTTGTAAAACATCATGAAGAATATTACTGTTATCCTGAGCCATAGCACATCTGAAAGCATAAAGGGTAGACTTCAGGCTTCTGACCTTAGGTGGGCGGATGGATGATTGACACATTAACATCTAAACTCTGTTCACTCTGTTGGATTTCATCAAAGAAATTCTTTTCAGAACACGATTCAAAGACAGAGTTCTAGCTGCTCTAACAGTTGAGAAACCAGCAAAGAAACACTGATGCCACATGGGTCCGTTTACATCAATAGCGGTCAGCTCCATTTCAACTAGGTCAATTGAGCCTCGCATTCACAGACAACTTCCTGTTGCCGCTGCGTCAATGTCTTTGACTGACAAACAAGTGGTGAGAGCCGGCAACTGCGCTTCGTTAAGACGGCTCGTCAACACAGAGGAGTCACGGTTCATAGATCACGTCAGGGGCTGCAGACTGACTGACACATGTGCCCTCCATGCAGTCCACACAGTCAGCAGGGCACATGTGTGTAATTGTGAGGTCAGCAGGGACACAGCTGATAGCTATTGGGTAAGATGGCCAATACTAATCCTACAGAGGTTACACTAAAGCCATCAAATCAACAGCCTTATGTAGGGTAGGAAAGCTCAGTACCGGGTGTGTGTGTGGGTGTGTGTGTGTGTGCGTTTCTCACCCAGTGGATAGCTGATCTGGTCACACATGCCCAGTAGTTGACCAAAGTAAACCTTGTTCTCTGTGGGAACAAGACCCAGCTCATTCATCCTAGATTGGGGATTACAACAGCGAGAGAGAGAGAGAGAGAGAGAGGAAGACAGAAATTGAAAATGTGAGAGAGAGATGGAGTCAGAGACAATGAAAGAGAGAGGGATAAAAGAGTGAAAGAGAGGGTGGGAGAGAGAAGGATAATTTCATGGTCACTTTCACGGTCACTCGGGAGGTACATGAAAACACAAACACAAAAGATAAATTACCAAAGAGAATAGAATTGCCAAAATCACACACACACTAGGCTGGACTTCTATGTGCCAAGCTGGATATGAAATGAATTCTGTGTGTTTTCAACAGTGTGTTTGGGTGGAATAGAGCCCCTACCTCCTCAGGGTGTGTTTCACCGTGTCCTCATTATGGGAAGCCACCATGACATTGGCATTTCTGTCGAGCGCAATCACATCCAGCACATAGTCCAGACACCTTGCAAACACACGCACACACACACACACACACACCACACACACAAACACACATTCAAAGCAGAAAATTAAACTTTGCTATTGTCTTCGACACGACAGTGACCATTTCTGTGCATTGTCTGTAAAGAGGGGATTACCACAACAATGATTGTTTTCTACCGAGGATTCAGTGGAAAATATTAAACTATAGATTATATATTGTATACAAATTGATTTGTGGCTTACATAATTCACCTGAATAAAATGTTCTCGATAAAATAACAGTTTCTCATTTCCACGTATGATTTATAATGTGACACAAGACCGTCTGACTCAACTAAACAGTTGATCCATTCAAGGATAGCAGCCTAATGTGCTCATCCTACACTGTGGCCTATCATCCTAGCCAGCTTCCTGACTCATTTTGCTGTCTACCTCAAAAATATGATGAAATAAGAAATACTTGAGATGGGTAGCCTGTCCACTCTCTTTTTTGATGGAAATTTGCTTGCCCTCCTCCAGAGAAGTAAGAGGACAGGGTCAGCGCCTGTGGAGCTGGTTGGGATTGAATGATTTGCTTAAGCACACTTCAGCAGGGTGGCTAATTGTCAACACAGGGTGCCTTGAACCAAGGTGCTCCGGTTGAAAGACGGCCTCTAGCCACTAAGCTACCCCGTCGCCTGATACTTGTTTGAGGTATGAATGCAAGCTTGTGCCCAGAAGGTTGCCAGTTTGACTTTGTGGCCCTTTCCGGGAAAATCTGGGTGGGGTAATTGAACAAGGCATGCACTCTCCTTCCTCAACAACTACCACTGAGGTGTCTTTGAGAAAGGCACTTAACCTTCAATTGCTCAAGGGGAGCTACTCGAGTGACCAATAGTGGAAGACTGTGGTAGTACTGGGCAGCCCCCAATGTGAATGTGAGAGGCAGGGCTTTGCTGAAAAAGAGCATACATGGTTAGCAAATCTTACCGGGGTAAAAAAAAAAGTTTAATACTCAAACAATGTTATTCATTAAGCTGCTTCATGTCTTACCTGTGGTACATCCTATTGGTGGACTCGTAGTCAGGGTTGATAGGGTCCTCGTAGCCAATCTGCTCGGCCCTTTCTCGCTCCTGGTACATGTACGCCCCACGTACCAGCTTGGCAGCAAAGTGCCAGCCCTCACGTCGAGACAATTCTACATCCATGGTTACGTTGTCATAGGCCTCCTGCAGAGTGATGAAGGACAAGATTCCCTCATTAGCAAGCCAGAAAAGCTTACGTGGTATTGATGCATTGTGTTGTAAATCTCAATCATTGTCAAACTGTGCACATGTGCACGAGCCTAATGCCCACTCACACAATTAGTCAGAAACGGATGTGGACCCACCCCTATTTATTTCTGTAATGCCTGTACAAGAAGGGCCAGGGCCGACTCTACTTCCTGAGGAGGCTCAGGTCCTTCAACAAATGCAGTTCTCTGCTGCATATGTTCTACCCGTCAGTTGTGGCCTGTGTCATCTTCTCTGCGGTGGTGTGTTGGGGCACTAACACCAGGGATGCCTACAAACTGAACAAACTGATCAGGAAGGCTGGCTCTGTCGTGGGGATTAACCTGGACACCCTGGAGGAGGTGGCAGAGAGAAGGATGCTGGCCATCATGGATAATGTCTCCCACCCCTTCCGTGACATGGTTATGAAGCAGCAGAGCTTATTCAGCCATAGACTGATCCCACCACGGTGCGACAGAGAGCGCTACAGGAAGTCTTTCCTGCCAGGCGCCATCAGACTTTTTAACGCCTCGCCTCCCCCTCTACAGCTCAAATGAGGACTGTTCTGCTCCTCCCCACTTATCACCTATCACCATGCACTTTATCCATTCCCTTTCCCATGCATTCATTGCTCTGCACTTTGTTGTTTCTCATTCCCTTTCACATTCATTCACTGCCACTGCTTTATATTCTGTTTTCTTTGTGATACTGTTATGCTGCTTCAACCCAAAGTTTCCCTACCCCTCGTCTTTTTGTCCGCAGTGGGTTCAAACATAAGTTCACTCTAGAGTGGGATCTAACCTTGAGGTAGCATTGGTAGGTGTTGAAGATGACAGGCTTTTTTCTGTTGTAGATCCTCTGCATTTCCAGGGTGAGTCTGCTGATCGCCGGCTGGAAGTAGGTTTGCTCCGCATCCACCATCAAGCGAACACCATTTTCCTCAGCATGCTGGGACACAGAAGGGACCGTTCATTTGGTATGCTATCACCTAACAGTGTTTATTTTGGTAATGTATTTATTGAAGATTGTCATCATAGCTGAATGAATGCATGCTACAACAACTGAAGGAATGAATGCAATGTCTCCGTCTACATATAACCTTGAAAACTTGTTACTGTTACTCTCCAGATAATACTCAGTTCTTCACTGTGCTCATGATTACGATGGTGAAGTGGCTAGTTTGCAGCAACAAAGCACCCGATGTCACATTAAAAACACCCACTCAGGTATTATGGCTTTTGGACAATTGGCAGCAATGCATTTGTACTGACTGAAAAAGAAATTTGAATAAGAATAAAAAAACAGCTCCCTGAATACCACAAAAAACGTCATAGCAACCAATAAAACACAGCTTGCCATTCTTTGCTGAAATTATCACCATGGTTGGAGGGCATCAGGAGCACAGGAATGCGTCATTTCTTACTGGACTATGTGCTTTGGAATGGGTTGTGAAAAAAGCAGTGGATACATTCTTTCCTAGCCTTCACTGCTGGGATTCTGATGCTTGTTCCTTGTTGATCAGCGATAAATGTAAAAGCACTGTGTGTGCACAGTGACCACACCTGTTCTTCTCCCTCTTAGGTGAAGTGAATCTAATGGTCTTGCAGTTTGGAGACACTTAACTGACAGGGCAACACAAAGTACTTTTAGTGTACATAAGATTACCTTAGCCAGGACGTCCATGCGCTGTAGCATCCTCTTCATCTGTTTCTCCTCCTCTACAGTGAATTGTTCCAGCAGGGGCTCCAGCTCACCCATCTGTGCAAACAACCCAGGAGATCACCCACTCTGAGATGCTACTGAACCCAAATTTCACTGTGACTACAGCTATCTTTAACCCTAGGTCAGCATGTAGCTCACAATTAACCTACCCCCCTTTCGCACACACAATATTAATCCAGGCCTTACAATTACCCCCGGGCCAAGGGATCCATATTGCACTCTAGTTAACCCAAGGTTTACTCAGTTTTTCAAGGACAGCCCCGAAATTTGGTGTTAAAGGAAAAATCCACCCTCAGATACCCTCACATGTTCAGTGCATTCCAGATGGTCTAGTGAGGCTGCTGTCAGTGGAGAAATTGTCTCTTCTAAGATGGACTTCTCCCTGTATGATTGTTGAACAAATGTGCAAAATGGTGAGTCTAGAAAAGTCTCTTTGATTCTGAGGGACTTTTACTGTTGATGTTTTAGATGGCTGAAAATTTCTCTTCTATCAAACTCTATTATAGCTGTGCTGCAAATATGTCAACATCACGTCATCTACATTTGGCCATTAATCTGCCCAGGCCCCAGAAATGAAAGGTAGCTATTTTGTAAGTGATAAAGTGTTTTAAGGTGGATTTTTCCTTTCTCTGCTCTGCTCAGCTTAACCTGGGTGAAAAACGAACACAAACCACTTTAGAATTGGCTAACAGCATCAAGTGGTGCATCAAACTGCCATGACATTGTAAAAGTAAATTGGCACGGAATGCTAGTATTTATCATTTATCATTTTGTGGTTGGTTGTACTGATATTGTGTTGTCACATGTCACGGACATGTACCTGAGTATTGCACATCAAGCCAGTGAGGCCCTTCAAGGAAGTCATAAATCTGACCTTAACATGACCACTACTATGTTGAGGGAGTCTATAGGATGAACCATGTAAGCTTAGTATAGAGAACCAATCATGAGAGACTTCTTTGTTTCCAAATAAACTATAAAGATGACAGTGGACTGATTTTCAGAGAGAGAGAGAGCAGAGAGAGATTTTGACTTTCTGTGGGCTCCGTGACGAAGTATCTCTCTCCAATATATCTGTATACAATATATTTTTGTACTTCAACCTATCAGTGTTTTGTGAGTTATTTCAACTGAGTGCTTACGGGCAATATCTGCTCTGAATTTGATTCAGTATTGGAGTGTCAACAGAGGACAAAAATGATCAAATTCTTGAGAGGTTTCTGGAGTTGTATTGACCAAGTTGAGCCAAATGACTGCAAACTAAGCAAGTAATTTAGTTAATAACATAAAACTGTGCAGGTGTATGGACAAAATACTATATAGTCTAGCTGGTTTTCATGTCTACGGACTGTAGTACAGGCCATGGGACATCTTTAATGTCCTTGTATAAAAAATGATATAGTAATTCGACCCATCGTCGTGGTGAAATGCCAGTGCTGGTGCCTACAGTGCACCGCAGAAGCATCAGATCAGGAGCTTCAAATGACACTTCAATTATTGCTTCCAGTGCATTTGGGCCTTGATGTTGATTTGAATGTTCTGTTTGATTTTCAGTGAATCCCTTTTCTCTCTTTCATTGCTTCACGCTACCGACCTCTACGTTTGGGACGACCAGCAGGTCCGATATCTTTGTTCTGTCGTCTATGAGGCTGTTCCAGTCCAGCATGTCAATGGTGCTGGCAAGGAAGTGGATAGCAAAGAATTAAACAGGGTAACAAAAATTAACAGCGTTCTTGGTTATACTGCACACAGTTTGGCCACTTTGCAGCTACACAAAACCAGCCATGTTTTTTAAAGTTGGACTGAAACAGGAAAAAACAATAAAAGATGAAGCATTTGGCCAACTCCTGTCGAAATGCGCCAAGCCTGTTTATTTTGATAGAAGATCACCATGCATTCAAAATGAAAAACAATGATTGCAGTCGGTTTATCAAAGATGCTGTCATCTTACAACTGTGATATTTAATTTAAAGGTATTATAAGGCAAGCAACAATTTTGATATAATGAACAGCCAAGTTTCTTTTTCATATTTCTATATAATTAACTGTGCAGATCCACAGAAACACGATCGGTCTGGGGATTGCACAGACCGATCATGTTGAGACTTGTGGGATACACCTCAACTCCACTGACTGGTTGCTGAATGCTTTCTGTGTTTGTATGTGCGTTGTGTTTGTATGTACTTTTGAATGTATTTTCCTTGTGTGTGCTCTGTGTCTGTGTTTTCCTTTTTCTGTATCTTTGCTGATGTAAAGCACTTTGTAACCTCTGTTAAAAAAAAGTTTTACTTACTTACTTGCTTACTGTTACACATATATTCACAGTAAGTCCTCCTACTGAATGTATAAAACTAATTGCATTAAATAAGTCAAGTCAGTGTTCATGCTTACCCAAAGGATTCCTGTTTCCTTCCATTAAACCAGCCATGTAAGTCACCTTTTGCACCCAGTCTGGTCAAGAATTCCTAGATGGAAAAAGACCTAATCTGTTGTAATGCACATCGCACGCAGATGGCTGATAACATTAAATGTAACTTTATATAGAAATTACACAAGTGCAATGATGAGCTGGTATTCTTGCAATTATTACATCATAAAAAAAACGGCAAAGGGGAAAAAAGTCCACCTGCAGTTGTTGCAGCTCCAGCTTCTGCTCTAAGGCCTCCATGCTGGCTTTCCCCTGCTGTGCTGCCAGGAAGGTGAAGAAATGGCGCCATCTCACCAGAACCTCTGAGAACTGGAGCTTTGGAGGAGGGGGGGGGCAAAGGACAAACATTACAGCCCACCCCTGTCAAAATGCCATCAGTTAATTTGGTGCACTGACCTTTTAATTACCCCTCCGTGCCTACCAGAAACTGAGGTCGTCCCAGCGCAGTCATTTTGATGGCAGAAAAGCCGTCCACTGAACTCCCACCTAGAGGTCAGACATACTTAGAAGTAATAATATGATAGTAAATGCATGCTGATGATGTAATTAAAAGGGTGGATAATAGAAATGGACCACTGTGAGCATGGGTTGAGGGATACCATATGATCTCAACTGTAACTCAATGACAATGATGATGGGTTAATGTTTTATTGGGATATATATGTTGGCAGGCTGCTGATCAGCTGATCAGTGACATAAACACCAAAGCAGTTAAGCTGGACTGTGCCAGGCTGCAGCATTGGCTAGAAAATACCACATAAACAAAAAGGTATGAGAGCCAGCGTGCTACAGATACAGCTTGACCATAAAGTGCCAAAAAGAAATAAATTCATGTTTTAATGTTGATCAGGTTTATGGTCGTTTGGCTTACCAGATGCTTTGATGCACTTGAGGAAGGTTTCCATGTGCTGGTCACACTTGGCCTCGTCGGCGTAGAAATACGTGCGTGCTCCGGTCACTCCCCCGCGGCGGTCCCCGAACTGCTTGTACGCTTTATACTTTTTCTCTCTGTGGTCCACGCCTGGGGTTCAAAGCAGATTTGAATCCCTATTACTTCTAATTACATCATGTGCTGTGAGCGCAAATGAAAACAAAACAAGGCAACTTACCTTTACTGTCTTTCTCCACGGTGGACAGGCACGCGCTAAATTAGAGGGAAAACAAAAGGACAAAATAAGTCAATTTACCATGGATTTGGAGAACATGAGAGCATTACGTTGCATCAGACTTACAGCAAACATCTGGCATTATACACTTTAATTTGGAACCTGGCACTCTTTACACAAACCTTCTGGACTGGAGGCCACGTCTAGCCAGAGGTTGGCATTGTGTTAACCCCAAGGTGACCCCAAATAAGATGAGCTGTGCCTCTGCCAGCCAGCTGACCTTCCTGAGAGGGAACTTTGTAGCGTGACAATAGACTGAGCCTATTCCCCCCTCACCACAAGGCACTGAGGAGCTCATGTAACCTAACAGATGACTGAGCACTAAGCTTGTTGGACATTAGGGATGTCAGTAGGGCTCAAAACAGTGGAGCTGGGGGAAGGGGGGTTGGTTGTCGGTGTCAGACCTCCATGGAAGACAACAACAAAATTGATCCTGTTCATGTCTTTTTATTTATTTACTTCTTTTGTTTCTCTATCTTCTTCTTCCCAAGATTATATACCATTTGATGGGCACATTTATTGAAGGCAACTGGCAGTAACTAGGGCTAGACTGATATTGGTTTGCCGATATATCAGGCTGCTATTTGGCTTTTATTAAATATCGGATATCGACCAGGCATGTGGTCCACTGCTGATATTGATGTTCCTCCCAGACCACACATAAAAACAGTAAAACCTGCAATGAAATTTGATTTTCTTTCCACACTTTATTTATTCAATTCATTGCTAAATTAGTTCTTCATTTAAAGATAGTAATCTATCTCAAAGGTGGGGTGAGAGACCCTGTGTTAAAGCTGCTAGAATGTCATTAGTATTGGTTTCAGTGGAGAGTTTTAGTACCCCGTGAGGCTTTTCCATCCTGCCAAGAATAAAAATTCTGGGGGAAAACACTGAATACTTCTCATTTTTTGGCATGAAAATGGAAAAATGTAAAGATACTGAATATTGGCACAAAATATCTGCTTGGCAGCTTCATTACAAAAATATCAGTTTTGGCATTTGGAAACTCATATCAGTCGAACCACACCTGTAACACCAGAGCATGCATTTGTGGTGTAGATGGCCTATTGGCAACATGCTCTAACCATTGAGCTAGACAGGACTTGCCCCTGTTCCTTTGTATCTCCTTTTGGTAGACACTGACTTATGTTTCGTTATCCTGACAGATCAGTGGGGTGCCTGTCAAACCCTGCTGGCTAGGATCAAGCTGGCCTCCTGCCTTATCATTTGAAGGTCTGCGTTTGCAAAAATATAAATATGTCTGGCCCGGACAGCTCAGCCGGTAGAGTATGAGACTCACACTCTTAGGGTTGTGGGTTGAATCCCCACATAGTGTTAACTATCACCTTTGTAAGCCGCTTTGGATAAAAGAGTCTGCTAAATGACTGTAATGTAACATTTTACAACAGTTGAAACAGACCCCTAGTCAACGTATATCTCATTTGTGCAGCGATATCATGTTACAAGATGTGAGGTAAGCTACAAATCGTAAAGGTCAAACAAGTCATAGCAAATGGCTTGCCTGGGAGCTTTATCATCTCATGAAATGTGATAACAAGAAAAATAAGAATGCAGCACATTACGTCCGACACGAGCTGACATTGTGGTCAACTATCGTTTGAGAGTCAACAGACTTAATCGTCTGATACTGAAGTAGATCGCCTAACAACAGCCTTCTCATTTCACCACATCTGACCTCTAGAGACTTAAGGACAGTGTGTGAGTGTGATAAAAGAAGGTCAGTCCATTGTAGCTAAATAATTTACCTTTGTTCAGTAAAGCTGGCCAGTGTGTTTGTAGTCAGTCAGTTTGACTTTAATGGCACAAAACATATTAACTTTAACTATTTATAACTCTGGCCAGTGTTGACAGTCAACCAATCCCTAAACGGGACGATATGTCCAAAATTTAGTTCAGACCAAATGAGATGTCCTGATTACTCATCGTGTGTGGATGCCCAGAGCTACAACTTAAGTGACATTGACGCTGCCCATAGAGAAGGGTTGCATAAGGTTTTTCCTTTCATCTAACGTTACATCAGATGTCCTCACTCGGGTTGTTCATGTGACAGAATTCTCGACGTGGGAGTTGCTCCCCTGCCAGCCAATCGGGGAAGGAGGACAGTGACACAGCGGACCAATCATTTCAGAGTTAGTGCTTACTTCCTGGTTGTGAGGCATATTAAATTAAAGTTATTCTTGGCATCAAACAAGAGGAAAATAATGTGCATGGCAATGTAGCCTGTCTGGGTGTCAATTTACAATGATGAAAAGGTTAGAGGCACAGGTCTAAGCCGGTCTCAGGTTAAGTTTGATATTGACGTAATTGATTTGAGATAATTTTCTCAAAACAAATAACCCATAAATCCTCTAAACATAAGCATAAATGTTAAACTTATTAATATCTGACCAACATTTCCCACAAAATGCATCCTTACATGACAATATTGACTCTTTTTCTCTTTTTACATGGAATATCCACTGAATTGTATGATAATACCACAAACTTCTTACTCCATCTCTTTCTTCTCGGCCTCCTCCTGGCTGATATCCTCCTCAACACTGTAGTCCAGGACCGAGCCCACGCCAAAGGCCTGGTTCTTCTGGAGCAGTGGCCGGATGGCCTTGTGGTCCTCCCCAGCCACAAACTGACCATAAAACGTCATCTTCATGAACAGCTCGAAGGCCCTCTGCCCCAGGATTTTCTTACTCAGATCCATTAACTGAGGGAAGAGAGAAGACAATACAATGGGCCTCATTCACGAAACGTGCGTACGATCAGATTTGATTGTAAAGTGTTCGTACGAACGTACCAACGAATTTGTTCATTGGTACGATCAAATCCTACGTGTGTTTGGAAACGTGCGGGAAGGCTCTTAGAATAACTGATTCTTTATGAAAAATCCCTTACACTAGTACCAAACCTCAACAACAACAAGATGTTTCAGTGCCCTTGTAGAATAAAAAGACCTAATACTGTCCTCATTCATAGCAATACAAGATTATCAAACTTGTACTGGTTGATCACATGGACTGGACGTCTTACAAATACAATTACATATCCTACCATCTGATGAAGATGCAGCCTGGATTTGATCTGGGTCCAATGCTGACTGGACACTCGAGAGTGAGGTCTCTCCTATTGATTGATCCTCTGATCCATGTCTGATAGCGCCTCAGTGCCCTGCCGACCTCCTGTGGCTGATACGCACCTACTTCTCCTTATTCTTTTTTGAAATCTAGTTTCATGTCGAACCATTTCTTTTTTTACCTCAGCAACGGTGTGTGTTTCTGCTGAAACAACATTGACAGCGTTAATAGTTTCTTGCCATGCTTTACTTTGATCAGTTCTTGTGACTCCGCTGCTGATGCTTCTGAAAACTCCGCTGTTTTTTTTCTCATGCATGCATACGCGCAACACTTCCATTTCGGACTCCGCCAAGTTGCTCTTTTCCCTCTTTTCCTCCATGATTTACTTGCACACGCCCCTTCAGTCTGCAGCCTTTTACGGTGTTGAACAGGGC
>OOFE01021564.1:0-10546 GCA_900323365.1 Monocentris japonica | reverse complement strand
CCCCCCCCCCGACACCCCAGCGGCAAGCGTGTGTTTACGGGAAACTGCCCTGGTCTATCCTTGACAGACCTGGGTCAGATAGTATTTGCAAATACTTTACTGACATGAGTGGTGTTTGACACATCAGACAAAAAATAGATAATCACAGGATTTGAATTCCTGTAGATGGCACTACCTGAATTGTCCTGATTTGGCAAACCCCACCCATCAAGCACTCCAAGTAGGTTCAAAAGCGGATACCGTTTGGCCCAGGTCTTATCCGTCTCCATTGATTGATTCTTCTTCTTCCTCCCTCCTTCACTCTTCTCTCTCCACAGGTCCCAGCTCCCATCGCTGCCCCAACACTCCAAGTTAGTCTGCTCTCTCACCTACTGTGTATTTCCCACACATGCAGTCTATGGCTCTCGTTCTTTCTCTATCTCCTCCTACCCTTCTCTTTCCGTCTTGGTTTCTGTCTGTTGCGCACCTGATCCCATTCTTCTGTTGCAATCCTGACAGACATCTCAGCCCACGTTCTCGTAGCCCCTGGCACTCCAAGGACACGACGCGTGTCCCCTCTGGCTTTCCACAACACCATTTTGGTCAGGAAGCATAAAGGGCTAGTTCATGGCTAGTTGAACGTTGCGGACAGTTACACTTGCTGTAGATTAGCCTTGTTATCTATGTCTTCACTCTCCATTTAACCAACAACATGGCTGCAAGGCCTGGCTGAACACACACGTGCATACAAATACATGCACATGCACAGACACACACATACACACACTGATGCTAATGTGCTCATGGCATAGGTGGGTTAGTATTAAATTAGTCTCATTGGTCAGGTCTCATCTTGTGCAGAGGTCACAGTTACCAGCCATTAGTTGTCAGCGTTGCGGGAGTAATGCGCTCGCAGCGGCAACTCATCCGAGAGCGTGACCTGTTGCCTTAAAGATATGCTCAGCCAAATCCCACTTAAAGATACTAACCTTCATATGCATACCTTTTTAAAGTGTATATCTGATCTGTGTGTGTCTTAAACACTATATGTAAGGTTTATGATGCTCTGAGGATGATTTTGGAGCATCTTCATGCATTCAGTTAACTTTTTACACACAAGGCAAGTTCCCAGAAATCCATTTAAGCACAGAGCCTTGCCAAGTTCAGAGGCACAGGGGGAATTTGTGTCGGTAGATTAGCAATAAATCATCCAATAACCCGGCGATGAGAAATCTAGAGAGTGGCAGGGGGGTTGTTTGAATTTAATCCAGCCCAAGCGCTCCAGGCTGGGCCAAAAGATGGTTTATTGTAGGGAAAGAGATTTTCAAAGAAATCTGGTGACCAGTCAGAGTCTTTCTCTCTGGGAAGTGACAGTGTGACTGATTTGTTGAGACTTGTGGGTTCATGCTCTGATACCACCTCTGCCACCAATTGAGGGTTGTTGAGTCAGGGAGATGTCTGCCTCCTGCTTCCTTCCAGGAGCATGCTCACCCAGTCACTCATGTGCATCGCCGTCCCAGCCCCACCTCTGTCTTCCTCACTTAGCATGACGATGTCACCAAATGTCACCAAATGTCACTGACCTATGTCAACCTGTGCTCTCTCTCTCTCTCTCTCTCTCTCTCTCTCTCTCTCTCTCCCGCTCTCTCTCTTCTCTGCTTTCTTCCTCTTTCTCTCTCTCTCCCTCTCTCTTCATGCATTGTTGAACAAAGTGCACTCTCGTCACCGTTACACAGCCACCTCATGGTCCTACCAGCAGCCTTACTCACCCTGTGGTCAAACCAGTGTTTGTGTGATTCAGTGTGCATGTCTGTTGGGAGAACAGCCAGGCCTTACTCTCTTCTTTGTGTTTTCCCCTCTTCTTCCTCTTCCTCTTCCTGCCCTCTCCCAGGAATGAGGGATCACCCGCCCATCCCCGTGAGTGACTTGGCTGACCACATAGAGCGGCTGAAGGCCAACGATGGCCTCCGCTTCTCCCAGGAGTATGAGGTAAGAGCAGTGCACTATTACTGTATCAGCGGCTCTTTCACTTGTGAGGATATAAATGTATTTCCTTGTTATTCTGTATGAGAGGAAGTGTTGTGTTTATGCCTCTTTGATCCCATATGCATGCGTTCTCATGGATTATGGAAGACTTCTTTCACAGACATTCTTCAGTCATTTTTACAACTCTATTACCAATCCCACCAGGAAACCAACACTTACATTAAATGCTGCAAGATGCTTTTTCACAAAACTAGCAGGTGGCGAGTCGCTTAAGCAATCTGTGCGCGTCTTGATGTTTCCCAGAAGAATGTTATTTTGCAGCCGGTCTTTCCAATGCAACTTGGTGAGGGATTATCTCTTGTCAGTGTTCTTCTTCCAAAAAAAAAACAAAAAACAGAAGAGAGCAAATTTGCATTTAAAGTGGTACATTTTGCAAAAGGATTGCCGTAAGAGGAAGAGGTTAGTTGGCTGTTGGACTAACAGAGGACAGAGGAAGAGGAGAGGTATCCTTGAATATAGAAAAACACAAGTTATCTTTTATTCATTTGCTCTGACTACTCTGACTATTGTCTAATCAGCCCTGTTCCTCACACTGACACATTCAACGAGGCTGCTGGAAAGAATGCAGACCTTCTTGGGTTTTTTTGCCCACTGCCTCTCCAACACATGCCCTCCCCGGCCTGTTGAGCTAGTGTAAACGAATCACACCAGAGCAGTAGCTTGTGTGACTACACACACCCCTCCCCACCCCAATCCTTCCAAGCCAGGAAAGACCCCCTCCTCGGTCAGACAGATGGCCGTCCGTCTCCGTGCCAACTAAGGCAGCGTGGCAAAGCTCAGGGCGCTTTGTCACAGTCACGTTCGCCGGCTGCTCCCGTTGTGCTTTACCTCAAGGCATCGAGTTTGGAGAGGCCTTACTACTTCCACTCCCTGATGTTTCGGTCGGCCTGACACTTTCCTTTTCCTCCTTTTCCCGCCAACGCCAACCCGCACCACGCTGAGCAGAGCACTCTTGGTAATGAGCAGTGTTTGTCAGTCAGGCTTGCTGCAGCTCCACCACACAGTCTTTTTATTGCAGGAAGCAATACCATGCTGCCGTCCCCATAGCACTGTCATTATGTTCATTCAAAGGTGTTTCCAGTGTGTCAGCTAGAATAGCACAGGCATTTTCTTCTCACTTCTCTCTACCTTCTCTACCTAACTTGTTTGCCAGTTGTCGTCAGTCTAGCTTGGCCGCTATCTTGACTGAGCTCTCAAATGGGTGTGACATGTTTTGACTGCAAATGAAATGTTGCTTTTCAAACTGGCAGGTGCTGGCAGACAAATTGGCAGTGTTGAGCTCATCAGCGGCAATAGGCCCATACCCAAATGACTCCTACTATCGAGCAATTTGGAGCTCTATTGGAGCCTTTTTTTGTTTACCATTGAGGGTTTCTTGCATCTGAACACTCTCCACATTTCTGCTGTATGGGTCTAAAACAAATAGCACTTAAAGCGCTGGCATATACATTTTATGGCATTGTTTGCCTACCTAGGTGCCAGACTGCATAGGACGATACAGTGAGAGTAAGAAACTTGATGTAGGCACATATCCCCAAACTCCACTCACCATTCTCCCTGAAAAAAAGCAGTCACTCTATTGGAGCTGTCAAGTTTTGACATAAAAAAACGTAATAATTCAATTAAGGGCTGCAGCCAAATCAAGGAAGTGAAGGAATATCCAAGGTGTTGCTCTCAGTCCAGCTGGCTTTGCAAGGCAAAAGGTTTGGGGAATTGATGGACACGGATCCAGCAAGAGCCAGGGGGGATCGATGCAGAATAACAAGAGACTCTGTGACATTATCGAGCCGAGGGATGGGAGGCCGTCACACATCTCCCCAGATCAATATGGATGCAGCCTAGTGTCATCTTAGCCAGAGAGACGCGTGACGCAAGAGGGATAGTGAAAGGGTGATAACTCTACAAATAGAGTGAGCCGTAGAGAGAGAAACAGAAATAGAAGATGGGGAGAGAGACAGAAATAGACAATGAGGAAAAAGAGAGACGGAGAATGAGAGCAATAATGGTTACCGCAACTAGTCATGCGTGTGACTGCTCAGAACTTGGTAATTCAATATGGCCGCCCATAAGGGAGGGGATGAGTGTTTCTGGTTGCCTGCAGGCTGCAACAAAGCCTTTATTCAACTCCCAGTCGAAACGAACATTCTCATCAATGTGTCTGGCTCTATTGTTTGTTCCTCTATTTTATTTTCTCTGCCTCCCTTAATTGCTCCTCTCTCTCTCTGTCTTTCTCTTCTTATTTCTTTCTATTGCTCTCTCTCTCTCCCTTTCTTTCTCCTGCCCTTTCCTGCAGTCCATTGATCCAGGCCAGCAGTTCACCTGGGAGAACTCCAACATGGAAGTCAACAAGCCAAAGAATCGCTACGCAAACGTCATCGCATACGACCACTCCAGAGTGGTGCTCACCGCCGTTGACGGTAAGAGCGGTAAGAGCCCATGTAGTCACACGACCCTCAGTTAACTGAGACATTACCAAAGACATTCAAAAATTGTTATTAAATGTTGATTGTATAAAGACATGAAGAAGTAAAATGATTCTGACATATGAGATTAAATAGCTATACCATGTAACAAATATGTTACGTCCCTCCTCCTGTCTCTCTCTCCATTTCAGCAGTTCCCGGTAGTGACTACATCAATGCCAACTACATTGATGGCTACAGGAAGCAGAATGCCTACATAGCCACACAGGGCCCTCTGCCGGAGACACTGAGTGACTTCTGGAGGATGGTGTGGGAGCAGAGATCCAGCACTATAGTCATGATGACCAGACTGGAGGAGAAGTCACGGGTAAGAAGTGACCAATGTCTTTATTATAAAACATTTAGCTAAATATTAGTGACCCTTATTATAAAGTGTTACCGTCAATGCAAACTAATAGATGAAGAACCCAGTCGTGTGATGTCATCAAAACTCATATAGGACAAATTGGACTATGGGAGATTTAAATTGCAGCCAAGATATGAAGACTTATACTTTAAGTTTTCACAATAATACAACTTTTACTTCCTGTATTAATTAGATACTGCTCAAAGAGTACTATATTATATAGTACTTCATTTGTACAACACCATGATGAGGTTTCATAGCACCCAGGTACAGAAGATCAGGTCTCACTTCTGGTTGCCTGGCTGAATTTTGGCGCAGCACGATGGTAAAAACTCCACAATTGGAATGATGAGGACTTTTAAAAACTGGAGCACATGGGGAAGTTGAGATTCAAAATTGGGATGGGTATATTTAATCATTTCATGAAAGCATGCTTCTTTGAAAAAAAATCCTGCCAATATTTGGTGGTTTATTAGTGTGTGCATACTTTGTCCTAATGAAAGTGGGTCCCCAGACTCAGGACTGGAAATGCCAGGGGTTGTGAATTGATTGAACATCGTGTAGAAATGAAGAGTTCTTTTTCAAAATACTAGATAACCATTTTGGGGGGGAAAATCATTATCTGAAGTCCACTTCATCATTCAATATCTTAAGTATAGAGAATCTGTAAAAGAACAGTCATTTTGTAAACCAAGGACTTAAATTACCTACCGTCCTTTAAAAGCTATGATCACTTGTTTTAATTCCGTGCTATCAGTGCTATCACTCATTTCAGTAGGTGCCTTTTTTTGCCAAAATGAGGGTTTCTATTTCTGGAACAGAACTCTTCATTTGTCCCTTGAGAATACCTGCTGTATGGATATGTTGGATAAGCTCATTTTTATTACTCATTCAGTTGAACTCAGCTGGGCTATACGTGGCAAATACCTCTCCATATATTCCTGGGTCAAAGAGTACTATCACAGATTCCATGCCCTCCTGCTTTGATCATATGTGACTGAGTCACAGCCACAAACAGACAGAGGGGTGGACAAAATAATGGAAACACCACATGAAAAAGAACTAAGTACACAGGCGAGTCATACTTAGTTGAATGCCAATTAGCACTGTGTCAGCATTAAAAGAAGTCTGAGATCTGCCATGGAAAAAGGTAGTATGGTCTTATTAGTCATCTTTCACCCTTTTTCACCAGGTGCACCCTATGGTGCAAACACTGTTTCCTCATGATACTCCCATATTCCAAGATCATAATGGCCCCATACTGGTAAAAATCAAGAGTGGTTGCATGTACACCAGAATGAAGTCACACCTCCCATGGCCTCCCCAATCACCAGATCTAAACATCACTGAACCTCTGAAGATCTGGAGCAAAGTATATTTCCATCTCTTTCATCCCTCCATGATCTCGAAGCTTTCCTTCTTGAAAAATGATCCAATATCCCACTACACACAGTTCAGGACTTGTATGGCAGCAGTCCAAGTGGGACTGAAGCTGTGCTGAAGGAAACTGTGTCCCTACTGCTTATGAGGTGCTTGGTGTTCAGAAAATGTTAGGGATTTCTGTTATTTTGTCCACCCCCTTCCCATGCATATACACCTTCACTTTCTCCCTCTCACATACACATACATAGTGAGCCAGTCAGCCTCCCACCACCCTGACAGGCTGCTATCAGAAGCCGAATGGAGCAGTAGCAGGACAAACACTGAGTTCCCCGCACTAGGCAAATTTCAGCTTCCTTTGCCACCACCATTACAAGTTGATAAAGCCCTGAAAGGTCAGATAAGAGATGGAGGACTTGTAAATGAGACCCGAGTTAGGACTCAGTTGTCTGGTGTGTGTGTGTGTGTGTGTGTGTTCAGATAAGAGGTATGGGTCCCAAGCAAAAGGCCAGGTGGTGACATGTGAGAGATAGAATATGCCACCCAACCTCAAACAGCACAGAGATATTCATTACAGTGGTGACTGCTAATCCATATGTTTGTACTGCAAGTGGTTCTCCATCACTCAATTGAGTTTCTCCTGCAAATTCTGCGTCTGCCCAAGAATGTGAGCTGTCGCTAGGGGAGGTTGAAATATGAGGGGGTGAATTTTAGCGCATTTTGTTTGTCAATTTGTACCAGCCCAGTGAGACAGCCAAGGTGCCTCCAAATGTCAGCTCAGGCCTGCAGTATCAATATGATAAGCTCACCTGCACCACCTCCCTTCCTCTCATATATTCCAAATCGATAGCAGTAGGTTTCAAGTCCGAACAATTCTGACAGTGTGCCTCCATTTACCAAGTCTCTATATGGAAAATGTTGTTTTACACACATTTTAGGCATTTACCTGGTGGATTTATCCACAGCATCCTACAATGACATAGCTGCATTGGGTTCAGTGTCTTGCTCACGATCATTTCAATGTGACATATGGCAGTTGACAGACAAATTGGTGGGGGTTGAACCTGTGACCTGTTGGTTACAGGGCAGTCTCTTTTTAACCACTCGGGCACCCAGCCATCTACATGGATAACACAGAGTGAAGCAATAAGGCTCCATGCTCTGGGATGGAGGAGCTTTAGCCTTGTCCACAGTCAAGTTTGTCCTGGGGACATATGGAGCCAGGTGGCCAGACCTGCTGTCCCATCACAACAGGCCGTGGGCTTTTAGACACATTTCCCTCCACACCACAGCACCCAATCATCGCAAATGTGCTAAAAGCGAACATAACAAAGGGTTCACCCGACAATTAGCTAATTGAAAATAATCATGGGCTGATGAAACAAAGTGGGCTTTTTAATTTTCGTTTGAAGCCTGCCTCAAACATGCACACACTCATTAGGCTTGTTTCACTGGCGCTCAAATGGGGGGGGGTTTGAGGGGATACACAGCTACACAGGTGCTGGAGCTAACACTAAGTGCTGGTCTGTGTCCAACCCATTTCTAATAAGACACTGGACACACAGTCTATGCCTATCTCCTTGTTAGTCAGTTAGATTCTTTAAGCCGCTCACTATCTTTGTGGTGGACGTCCATTTCTGATGGTGTGCCCTGTCTCTTGCTCTGCCAGGTGAAGTGTGACCAGTACTGGCCGGCACGGGGAACAGAGACCTATGGGATGATCCAGGTCACCATGCTGGACACTGTGGAGCTGGCCACGTACAGCGTCCGCACCTTCGCCCTCTACAAGGTACAGGCTTGTTCACATGCAGTTAACCTTATAGCCAGGCATTGTCATGGAGGAGGTAATTCCAGTTTTTTTTTGTTTTATTTTTCCTTTCCCAAAATTGTCACAGTGGGTGGAGAGTGGGGGGTATATTTCCTACAGTTGCCCTAGCATTTCTTGTATTACTTGTAATTTCTAACATTAATAGGATTTTTCATTAAAAGCAAGACTCCACCTGCACCTTCCTAAGGAGCCATTTAGAAAAATAGCCAATTGCAATTCACAATGTCAGGGTATCCTTTTAAGCTCATGATTACACCTTTTCTCTCTATTGACTTCTCCCACTCCCCCGCAGAATGGCTCCAGTGAGAAGAGAGAGGTGCGCCAGTTCCAGTTCATGGCTTGGCCAGACCACGGGGTGCCAGAATACCCCACCCCCATACTGGCCTTCCTCAGACGGGTCAAGGCCTGCAACCCCCCAGATGCCGGGCCCATGGTGGTCCACTGCAGGTGGGTACATAAGGGAACTGGCTTAGTCTGGGTGCATGAAGGCTAAAAATAACTACCTTTGACTGCTTGTTTTAGTTTTTAAGAGGTTCAAGGTGTGGATAGCTGCTAGTTTGTGTTTTATAGGCACTGCTACTTTTATGATCTGTTGTTTTTGATATTCTGCTGTTTTGATGGTATGCGTTCGTGCATACTGTAAAGTGCCTTTGAGTACCCTGAAAAGCTTTTATGAACAAAAATGTATTGATTGATACAAATATATGAATTCATATCAGTTAGTATCAGTTATTTTCTGAACTGCCAATTGTATATCTTTAAATGCTGTGTCGCCATCACATTCCTTAAGTGACGCTGACCCCTCCTCTCTGTCTCTCTCTCCCCTCTCCCATCATCCCCCAGTGCGGGTGTGGGTAGGACGGGCTGTTTGATTGTGATTGAGGCCATGCTGGAGCGTATGAAGCACGAGAAGTCTGTGGACATCTACGGCCATGTGACGTGCATGCGCGCCCAGAGGAACTACATGGTCCAGACAGAGGACCAGTACATCTTCATCCACGAGGCCCTGCTGGAAGCCGCCACCTGCGGCAACACCGAGGTGGCTGCCCGCAACCTGTACGCCCACATCCAGAAACTCACCCAGCCCCCGCCAGGCGAGACAGTCACGGCCATGGAGCTGGAGTTCAAGGTGACTGATGATACACACTCATCAGGCGCGTGTTGCGTACGCTTTCCTGCATGTCAGAATCACTTTTTTCAGCAAATCAATAAATGTCCACAAAGATGTCTCTGTGACATTGGTGCTGGGACATTTTAACAGCCAGTGTAGTAACATAAGTACACACAGGCACACATGGTTCACGGACAACAGGACTAGAACAGACACACAAACTCATAAACACGCATACACGCAAGAGTTACAAAATGACTGACACTCATACACACACAGCTGGTGTTCAAGGTGACTCGCAAACACACGCACACACACACCTTCTGTCAATAGCCATCAACTGTGATGTTATTACACACGTTCCTCCCAGCGCAGCACTGCCATTAGCCCTCTTATGACCATGATCCATTCAGTTTGAAGTGATAATAGCATCTACACTCCTGCCAACAACAGAGAATGAGAGAGAGAGAGAGGACGAGAGCGATGCAGGGAGTGAGAGAATGAAGGTGGCGTATGTGGGGCCACAGCCCTGTCGTCCATGCCCACACAGTCTGGCCACAACATACACAAACTCTTGCAGAGTACCATGGCTCTCCATACACACTCCTGTGCTGTCCATCTGTGCATTGTCCACTGCCAGCGCAGACCTTGTCACGCCTCCAGTCCTCCGCCCAAGCAATGGGGCTCTATTGAGAGCCTAGTCCACTGCACTTAGCCGCACTATGTTATACCTGCCAGCAGATATCTCATCTAAAACGGATGCCACCCTTCTCTGATACGATGTGACATCTTGTCTTCTGTAGAATTTCTTATTTATCATGACTGGACACACTGAGTGCAAGGGGAGGAGAAAAGAGAGAGACGTTCCAGACTTCCTCGTTTGTTTACTCCAGGTCACAAGTCACTAATTCTCTCTCTCTTCTTTTTCTCTCCCTCTCGCCCCGTCTGGTTTCCCCTCACCTTCCATTTACCAGAGACTGGCCAACTCCAAAGCCCACACATCGCGCTTCATCAGCGCCAACCTGCCCTGCAACAAGTTCAAGAACCGCCTGGTCAACATCATGCCCTTCGAGTCTACCCGCGTCTGCCTGCAGCCCATTCGGGGTGTGGAGGGCTCGGACTACATCAATGCCAGCTGCATCGATGGCTACAGGTCAGCCCAAGACTCACCGTGGGGGGCAGGGAGGGAGGAATGTGTGTTTACATCTATGGGTGCGTGTGACAGGTATGAAAGTGTTTTCAGTCACCAAAGCTACTATTGTGGACTATCCAGTTGCCGTCAAAGAATTGCCCCCGCTCTGTCAATGTGGTTCACTTCCATTCAATGACTACTGCTTCCATATAGACTCTCTGAAGTGTAGAGGGAGGGGATG
>OOFE01021561.1:0-19287 GCA_900323365.1 Monocentris japonica | reverse complement strand
GACCAGTGGACACTTGTCACTACCACAACCACGCAACTATGGAAAGTCCAAATCCAAGTCGGTGTGCAAAACGAAATGACATGAACAAAAGCACATTGAATGTTTACAATTAAATCTATAAAACAAAAAGTTAAATCTTAAATGCTATAGAGAACAGTTTGACCCCCCAAAAAATCTTGAGTCGTTAAATAAAATAAACATTGTGAAGCTACATCACACACATCATGCACCAACTATAATAAACTACAGAGGTGTACAGGGGTCCATTAACACCACGCCAGTGGCCCTGACCATGGTCAGTAGTGTCCAGCCGGCATCTGACCACACAGATGAAAGGCTCAGTGAGCAGTATTGTGTGACAGGTCAGCTCAGCACTCCTCGTAAGCTTCTCACAGCACTGTGTTTGTAATTACCGTGAGAGGGTACACACTGCTGCTCTCTCAGAGCCTTATCAGTCCCAACATATCATACAGTTTGGTCTGTGAGCATGCAGCTCTGCCTGCTATGGCTCAGAGCTGTTTTGATGCAATGCTTGCACCTAGGTTACAATGACACATCTTAATGGGACCTAGTGTCTGCTACCACAGCAGTGCCATTAGTCATACAGGTAAGGAGACAGTATCAATGGCGTGACATAAATCTTCATGACGTAAATTCATGATGGTAAGTAATGTCAAAGTGATGTAAAGATGTAACGATATGGTCTTTTAAGCAGTAAAAAGCATCAATTAATGCAAAACTGATTTTTGTTTATATTGATGGATGTTTGCCTTAATTACATAATTTACCTGCATTTTAGTTACCACAGCACTGATAACACAGTAGCACCAATTCCAAATCCACTGCTGAGATTGATACAAAAAATGAACTCGATTCCATTAACAGGCTGTAATGCTTTCCTATTTGGAACTCAATAGCTGATGCACGGTTCAGCTGTACAGAGGACGACCATGCATGCATGTCTTTCTATAGCCTATAAAAACAAATAAATATCAACGCAATACCAATATCAGTACAATATGATGAGGGTAAATATCATGGCATTTTACTGCATTGATTTTTCTCCTACAAGTGTCTGTGCTGCTTCTCCTGGGCAAGATAAACAAATTACTGCTGGACAGGGGTTAAATGTGCTAGGTCTGCACTTACGCTATCTGTGTCATTCATCACCCAGGCCAATAAATCACCGCAGGGTGTATGAGAATGCAAGCTCTGCACAGGAAGATTAACTAGCATGGCACAGTTTACTTAACTATTCATCCAAACCCATTAGAAGTGCTGAAGCTTTGAAAGAAAACATTAAAAAAATCCCTGTATCTGCATCTAGGAGGGATATGCATCCTAATGCCACTAATCCACTGGACAGCAATGCGCTATCACACTTCTCACACATTCACATTCCTCAGTTTTCCCTCATAAGGAAGAAATCAGTTATTTAGTGTGTGAGCATTGCATGGAGTGATGTATTTCTCAAATGATGAAATATTAAAAGTATGACATATATTCTTGCAGTACGGGCTGGAGAACATGAAGCTCTTGAGAGATGTCGAACATCGGGCAGAGACAGGAAAATTTCCTATGAGAGCCAGGTCAGAGGAGTAAGCACTGGGGCAACTGGGGAGTCACGGGGGTCATGTTGGAATAACACTCTGCCACCATTACCCCTATAGGTCCGAGTTGAGAAAGTAGACCGACTCGTACCTGTTGTTTGCTCTGCAGAGTAGAGATGGGTTTGTATGCGTATACACTGCTAGCAGTTATGAGGTCAGTTGCAGTTCAGCTAACTAAATGGAATCCAAACAAAAGGTTGCGTTTCACTCTGATGGATGCTGAAAGTGTCTGTAAGTGATGCTTGATGACTCTTGGTAGGACACCAACAAGTTTCCAAGTTATTTTTTGTTTCATAATCTCTTGGGAAGCTTCACTCTCCCTGAGCCCTCATCTATGAAGACGCACATCACCATCCACTGCCCGTGAGCCTACGTTCCCACAGTCAGGCGTACAAAGCCCAACAAATTGCCAAGAACCAAAGAACATAAATCGGAAGCAAAGGTAGGAAACTCTCTGAGCATAGACCAAATGGGAAAAAGACAAAATAGGAATTTCAAATCCTCAACGGAAAAAACAACGGACCCTCCTAATATACCTCCTGGTCCTTCCATATAAATAAACAATAATATGACTAGTGGACCGTGGAGGTCATGTGCCCCTGGTCAGGAAGTGGAGGAAGAACAGCAGATAAGAGATCATTAAGTGTCTGGATAATTAAACCAGAATCACAAGCCCTTATCACGGCTAATCACGGCATCTAAAAACATGGCATGCCAAGGTGAAATTACCAGATCCTAATCACTGATGGTGTTCAGTCATTATGGAGAACTTCCCCTGCGGTGACATCAGGTCAAAATCCTTTCCAACTTTGAAGACTAACATTGGCTTCTGATCAGAAAGCCAGGTAAATGTAAGAAGAAATAAACAGCAGCCATTTTTAACTGTTCCTGGGTACTTTTGGGGTGTATAGCTTTCATCTGTGCTGCCAAACCACCAGAAACCACTTGGGGACAGAGAAACCACCTTAGTGCAGCTCATGAAGGGAATACACCTGTTCCCTTCTCATACTAACAGGTAGATTTATGTGTGAACTGCAGGCCAACAAGTGCCATTGTCTCAGGATGGTGATGCTGAGGAGCTAACTGATGTGGTTTTAACAACCCTCTTCACACTAACACACTCTTCCCTTTTCTTCCATTTTTCTCTTTCCCTTTCCTGTCGCGGGGTTTTGTCTTGTGTTAAAGCGATGATGCTTTGACTCTTGCAAAGGAAGGACTTCCTCATGGCTAGCTACTTCCACACACACAATTAGCCTTGGACTTGTAATCATTCAAAATTAGCTTGGACGTAAAAACAACAGCTTTGGCTTTCATGTGCTGTGCGTGTCCTTCAGTCATTCCTTTTCTATTCAAAAGTAGTAAAAATAAATACACATCAATAAAAAATAAATTAAAAAAACACCAGGAACAGGAAGTACAATGACAGATAGGTGCCGTAAAACAGAAATGCATCTCCTTAAGTTGAGCAGGATGTGACATCATTAGGCAAGAGCGGCAGATGTGGTGCTGTCCATCCGGTCCCTGCTGACCCTCCATGTGTCAAAGGTGGAGCCGGTCTGTTAGGATCAATAGTCTGTATTGAAGGGCCGGTTGGCTGCTTGGAGGGAAGTGTGTGCTGCTGTCCCAATGGGTAGATCACTCTTTCAAACCTGTCGGGCTCTTGGCACGCTGCTGGCACACAGGCAGCTGTCACACACACGGCCTCAGATCATCCATGCCACATTTACACGCTCCAAAGTCTTGAACAAGATTGTTGTCGAACCTCATTCTACACCGAAGGCATATTTTCATGTCATGAGGTCACCATCCAACAGACATCTCACTAGCCAGCATCTTTACTTGTGTCTAGTGACACTTAAATGCCCTGCATGGCTAAATGGTGTCGGTGTGTTGTCAGTTGCATTGTGAGGGTAGAGGAGTGCTGACACGGCTCTGTTTTGTCAATACAGTAGCAACAGGGTGGTTGGAAAGTTCCAAAACAGCCCAGAGCTCCAA
This sequence comes from Monocentris japonica, assembly GCA_900323365.1. Lineage (NCBI taxonomy): Eukaryota > Metazoa > Chordata > Actinopteri > Trachichthyiformes > Monocentridae > Monocentris > Monocentris japonica. The sequence continues at coordinate 15,682 of OOFE01021561.1, read as the reverse complement.
TTAGACAGACTACCATAATGTCACAGGCTCTGAATTCATCCTGATGTCAGATGAAGGTTTGAAGGTTTATACTGACTTGATGACAGTAATAATGGTGTACGCTGGATGTTTATAAGTCATATCTCTAATGACCTGCAGACATCAGTTGATTCGGGGATAATCTGTCGTAGTTGTTGAAATGATGCTCACATTTACCAAGATGAAACACTAAATCAACTAGGATGCCGTATAGTGTAGCATTGAGAACACCATGAACAGGTTTGGAGACATGCTCTCAAGCGACAGGCTGGGTCAAAACATTTTACTGCAGTTTCACTACTAGATATATATTCACAATGTTTTTCTCCTAACCACTGGGGAAATTCAACATTTAATATATCCCTTAGCACATTACCTAAAAGTCTGTTTGGGATCATTCCTTACATTTCCCCCCACGTTTTAACATTTTAAGTTGAAACAAGAAGCCCAACAAAACTATATAAAGAGATTATTGCATCTATCTATTGACAGCATTGGTTAAGAAGGGAAGGTAAACAGCCCTTGCCTTTCTAATTACGGCAGCAGGTGATTTCTCCTCTGAGGGCGACATGGTTAGGTGCCTCAGATCCATTGGCAGTGCACATCAAAAGACCCATTGATTTGCTGGACAGATTGGGGCATAGAGATCAAATGCGCTGTAAAGAAGTGTTAAACTGCTGTGCATTAAAGAGGGCAGATTTCTGGACTAAAAAGGGCCATCTGTTAGCACTGTAGCTAATTTCCTATTGCACTTGCCCAGATTGTTGATACTATTGGAACTGTGACCAGAGCAGGCCCGTATCAGGCCGTACAGCCCACTGACACTGGATGTTAGATAAAAGGGAAAGAAACAAGTCCGCTCAGCTTCAGTGAGAAACAACATAATAAAATGATTAAAGAAAAACTACTCAAAAATAAATACTATTACCATCAGAACAAGTACAAACCAACATAGGTTTATCTTCTAGCCTATTTGGCTCTGTCACCATTTGATATATATGACATTTCAATCAAGTCATTTGGGTTTTTGACACTTTCTACCAAATACAGATTTCTGCCAAATACAGATTTAGAGTAAAGACATATTGGCATTCTGCTGAGGGTAATTTAATTACAGAAGGTCTTTGATCCCTGCTATACTGTTGAAGGATACAATAATCCTCATGTGTTTTGGAAATAAATCAGTGTCAACACTGTCTAATGGTGTCACTAGGTCTAAACTATGAGCAAATGTGCCTTGTGTCACTTAGTTCTTACATTTGAAGGAAAACCAAAGTCCAGAATGAAAGACAGCTGAAACACTGTGACCCTAATTGGATTAAAATATCTATGTTTTAAGTAATGGGATTTCCAACATCATGTTAAATGTGTTAACTTAACTTGACAAGGCAAACTTTGATGTGAATACAGATGTTGCAAAAGTCAGCCATGCAAAAAACAATTACATCAGACAATTTGTAAATAGCAACTATTCAGTCCAAGTCCAAAAGTGCTTTCATACGTCTTTGTTTCCCAATCAAAATGTTATTTTTAGGCTTCGGATGCCAGCTGAAAAGCCATAGAGCAATCAGAAGTCAGCTTTACAAAACACTGTCACAAAGAAAAATGATGTGCAATAGAGGCTGCAGATGGAATTGTGCAGGGTCGATGTCTGGTTTCCAGGGCTGTGTTTATTCTAGAGCAACACAGGAGAAAAGAGCCCGTTAGGTTATTGTTTGTATTGGCCAAGAGTAAATAACCCTACAGCTAAGGACTAATAAGTCATATTATTTCAGGCCAGGTTTTATAAATAAGGGCGCAACAAGATGGATAAAATAGGGGGTTTGTGATGTAAATATTGAGAACGTTTGGTAACTCCATTACGAAGAAGGCGCTTCTCCATATCTGATCTAAGACAGTGTTTTATTTCATGCCACATAGAAGATGTTCCAATCCAAGCGTCGCTGCTCGTTTAGTACAGTCAAAAGCTTTACAAGGCATTGAAACTGGAGCTGCAGCGGGGAAACCTTAGCCGTGGTCCATCAATTATTAAAGTGTATGGATGTTTTGACGTGTATGAGGGGATATAGTTCTCTCTACAAATGAGATTGATGGTGCTCTTGAATCTATGGCACCCATATAAACTACAGAGATGCCTCGCCAATAGATAAGTGTAAGGTCAAATTTCCTGCTACCGTACACTGAACAGAAGGTAAATATAGGGTTAAGCCACTACATTAGAGGTGGCATTAGAGGACTGCACTGATACTCCACAGGGCCCGTGTGATGCAGTCAATGGTGGGAACACCAAGGGCTTCAATGCGGTAGAGGTATGAGATGTCCGGGCCTCTTGCTCGCACAGCTCCAGACTCAATAGTCCATTGTCTCTGCCCTGAAGTGGAACCTCAAACCAATAAGTCAGAGGTGGGGGGTTGGAGATGAAGTCATCTCTGCAGGAGCACTGGTCAGCCAGACACCTTCATGTGGTCAGGGAACAGTTCCTAAATCCTGTTCCCTCACTCTCGCACTGTAAATCCTCCCAGACAAGTTGGCCTGGTGCAGAGGTGATAAAGCCAACAATGCCTATGCCCAGCGTGAGCTCACGTGTGATAAAAATGTATATAGCATTTCAATTTATTTGCTTAACGACCTCCATATACTGTTTTGGGTTCATTTTGGTTTCCCTCTCTCAACAATCGCCTAAAGTTGAAAAGAGAGGAAAGTTTTTCAACTGGCTCTAGTGGATGTAAGTTCAACAAACATTGCTACACTGCATGTAGGATACAATCTGGACTTTAATTTACACAAATGGTGCTTTCAATTGAGGAAATTATGAGCTATAATGTAACATGAAGTGACTGAACAGCTGGGTGCTTGTGCTTGTTTTGGTATTTTTCCTAGGCATAATAAGTATAAGGCAAAATATAGTCTCCCTCTCTTTCTGTGTGTGCGTGTGTTTGTGTGTGTGTGTCACAGTATGCCTGTAGACATTTAGGCACTTGAATTTTTCTTGAATTTATACAGTGTGTGTGCGTGCGTGCGTAACAGTATCTAAAGTCCAGAACAAAATGATCATCATCCAATCAGGTAAGACAACAGTGTCTGATGACACGGGGCTCGTGCAAAGGATCTGAAAATACATTTGATAAGTAAAACAGAAAATGAGTTATATGAATACTGGCAAATGCAAACTATAATCAATACCTTCACAATGAATCCTGGAAGGACCATTGCACGGATTTTAGCCTCGGGTTTTTTAACACGGGATCCACAGAAGATTTACGATTTAGACGAAGTGTCTAAGTGTTTGGAAAGAGACCCCATTATCATACAGCTGTGAGGTTATCTCCCGCTTCGTCTTCTCTATCTGGAATAAATATAAGAGACAAGAGAGAAGGGTGTGAGGTCAGAAGCGTCAACAACAAAAAACACCACAAGACGCATCCAGGAGAATGAGGCGCGCAAAGACGCACGACCAATTCCAAAAAGAAAAATCACTGTAATATTCCTATAATGTTCCTATAGTGCGTCTGTGGTACTCAACAGTGAGTTTAGTGACTTTACATTCGGGTATTTTTCTTATCTCCTATGATATCATTATCTTATGACTATAGCTTTGCTGAATTGACTTTTACTTTCGCTTTAGTTATTTGTGGTGAGGGATGAAAAATATAGGCTACATCACCAGGTGCAGGTACAAGTGCAGGACATCACCAGGTGAGCCAAAACATAATATTCTTTATCAACCAAAAATAAATGTGTCCAAATATTAATCATAGTCAAAGCAAAAAGACGGTGGAGAGGAAAGTGGGCGGTGTTTACTGAGTGACAGCGTCTCTAATGACACTCCACTCCGGTATATAAACTGGGAGGGACGTCAAACATCCTTCATTAAGGGTCAGTATGTGCTGATGCTCCACCACATGTTCACGTCACTGCTGGCAACGCAAGACTTGCATCAGCACACCAAAAACCAACATTTGACCGGCACGATGGATGGGCAAGGTAAAGACAGAAGAATGACTACTCTGTGGATATTGACGTTACTGATATTTGTCTAACCTCTTATCACTGGATAACTCGGGCTTTTTCAACTTCTTTTTGGATACGGATCGCGGAGCTGGATCTTGCCCTGCAGGCTTTTGAAGAAGGATTATATTTATTAGCGTCACTTTTTATTATAATCACTCCATTTTCACCATTTCTCCACTTGGAATAGGAGCGTTTTGTGGGAGGACAACTTGATTTTCAAAGGATACGCACATCAAACTCTAAAGAATGGCCGTTTGGTTCACCTCTATCCTCGCAATCATTATAACATTAGTTACTCAGGTATTTTTCTACATTTTTGCAATATAGCACAGGACTATGTATTTCTAGAAACAAAAAAAATGAATCATCATGTTGTGTGCTCACTGTGTGTGTCCTTTTAGGGTCTGGGATCAGGTGTGTTCGAGGTAAATCTCCATCAGTTTCAGAATACTAGAGGTTTGCTGGCGAATGGACTTAGTTGCGGCAGGGCTGGCTGCAGGACTTTTTTCAGGGTTTGCTTGAAGAACTTCCAGACGGTGGTGTCTCCTGGGGACTGTATATTTGCCAGAGTCACCACTCCTGTTCTGGGCACCGACTCTTTCAGCATCCATCAGGACGGCCTGCTGCGTCTGCCGCTCAACTTCACCTGGCCGGTAAGAGCACCTGCCCTGTTGTTTGGACCAGGGGGGCACCCAAACGTTTTCATGCCGGGGACCAAACAAATAACCCACCGACCTCCCCATTTGTTAAGATTTTATCCCAGGGGCCACGCATATGGGAAGATGCTGTTGGTGTTTATTTAATATTGAATTGTATATGTAGAAGCAATTAAAAAGGTGGATAAACAATATGACCTCCAGCCAGTGATCATCAGGTATCACAACCACCAAAATGACCAAGAAAAATCAGTGAATTGCATTTTCATGTCTTAACCTTATACATCAAATTGCTACTACCTGTGTAGCATATACTATGAATTCGTGTTATTACGATATATGTAAGCCGAAAAAGCGTCGACTGCATCCTTGTGTCTATCGGTCTACACTGTGCATGGGAGTGAAACCTATGACTAGAGTAGTCATTCTCATCCGTTCTCTGATTGGGATCATTTCTAGTAAATTACAGTTTTAATTAAACCATTCCTTAGGAAACTTTCAAGCACCCCACTTTGAGAACCACCCACGGCAGCCGATGGAAAGGTCATTATGGATAGGTTTTTAAACAACTATTTTTTTTTTTAACAATCAGCATTTCAGGACAATAGAGCAGAGCACAAGGTATGTATGCCATCTCTATATTTTCAGGTTTGTGGTGACGTTCATCTCCCAATTTGTCCCCCACAGGGTGCTTTCTCATTAGTCATTGAAGCCTGGTCTCCTCCTGCATCGGACCTACCTGGAGGTGAGGAGATGCGCACTGTCTGTCCACCGCTAGAGGGCGATATGTCAGCGTAGCCTGTGACTTATTACCTATGATATAATTCAATAATAACCCCCCACGTATACATGTCAGCAAATGCATTAGACATTTTTGGCATTATGAGTTTGTGTTTGTTAGGACGCGTTGTCTGCCACAGAACATTTATTTGCAATCAAATCTCTCCAGCACAATTGCACTTCCCCTGGTTTATATTTGGCGTGGGAAAGTGTAGGGGTTGAAGTGAGAATATGGAAGCCTTGCCAAAAATCCTATGACGGCCTTTTCCTGTATTTTACACCTTTTTTGTTTGGTCCTTTGTAATGGGGGAATAATGGTTACATGTGTTGCTGACATAAAAGGAAGAGGAAATTTCAAAATGCTGTAGGCCTATTGTTATTTGAATGACTGAAAGAACAGTTGTTAAACTGTCAAAACACAATTACATCAACTACATCATAGGCTGTGGTCACCTGATGCTTACAAAATGTGGCTGCTTTACTGTAGGTCTTTCTTATATATATTTGTGTGTTTGATATTCTGTTCTTCGCAGATACCACCAACCCTGAATTCTTGATTAGTTCTTTTGCCATCCATAGACAGTTGGGAATAGGGCATGAGTGGTCCCAGGATGTGCAGATCGGGATGCAGACGGAGCTAAGGTACTCATACCGGTTCATCTGCAATGAAAATTACTACGGGGACACTTGTTCCAAAATTTGCGCTCCAAGAGACGACCATTTTGGCCACTACACCTGCAAGCCTGACGGGCAAATAGCCTGTCTACCAGGATGGAAGGGAGAATACTGCCAAGAACGTAAGCAATCAGAGTAAAGACACCATATGGGCACTTTTCTTTGTTTGTGATGAAGGTTACAAGTCTAGGCTAGGGTTTGCTGAAATGTTGTCTACATGTCAAATGTCATAAGCCTGGTTAAGGGTGCTCCTAAATGCAATAGGCCTATGAGTGAAATTAAGCAGTTAGAATTAAGCAATGCTTTACAACTCCCATTGTTAGACGGCAATCCGAACGGAAGGATATCATTACCACTATTTTATTAAAAAGGGAGGATGGCAAGTGTCCAATTTCTTTTATTGTAATCAGTGATAATTAAATTCTGGCAGTTAAGTTATTCTTCCGCCAAGCAATGGAGTTCTTGAACAGCGGCTAAAGAACTAGGTTGCTAAGCGACACACAAGGAGTGGGAGTGGTGATTTCCGGGTAGTGCGTTAATATCTAAATTAACCGTTATGTGATCACAGGTGTGCGTTTATCGTGTATTTTTCAAGCAGAACTGAGGACCGGAACTATCTGCACCAAATTTGGAGAGAGATACTTGGTGCGCTTTCCCTCTCTGGGCGCGTGCGGGTAGCTTAATCCAGGGCGACGGTCGCCCAAGCAGCACGCGCCGGGGTTAATCGCGGCATTATCGTCCGCCACGCGCCACTAAATTGCGGGCTCTATTGTTGCACCGGGAGGGCAGCAGCTGCAAACGGGGCTCGACCTGCCCACCGAGAACAATGGGGCAGCTGTCCCGCTTTTTGAGAACAAGCATCTGCTCTAGACTAACCAGCCGTTTAACACTAGTCGTGTAACCGTGCAAAATCAATGTCACATATAGCGCAAAACAGACGCAACAAATTATGGTTTTCCATTGAAACGGCCAGGTAACAGGTTTTATTTTGCGAAGAAAAGCTTTCAAAGGTGAATGCCAAATTAGGAGCTTGTTATAAATGTCAAATTAGAAGTTTAAGTACGTCTTTAAATTGTCTCTTTTCTTTCTACAGCAATCTGTCTTGAGGGGTGCAGTGAGAGGAATGGAAATTGCACATTACCTGGGGAGTGCAAGTGAGTATGCACTTATTTTGGAATAATGCCATGGCTGCATGTTTACACAAACGATTCTCTCAGTTTTCAATTCAGTTTATTGGTACTTTATTGGCATGACACAGGGATTCCCTGCATTGCCAAAACAGAAGGTGACCAAATGAATTACATTCACTTCAAAACAAATAAGAACAGATTACTGACAATGTTTTTCTTCATTTAGCATTGTCTACAGCCCCCCCATTCTGCTTCAACAAAAGAACTGTAGTAACCATAATATAATTTATATCACTAGGTAATATTTAATAATATAATATACTAGGTAATAATGTATATTTTATATACATTATTCTAGAAGTATAATGTGTAGCATTAATAAATGCTTGCATGTTTATTAATATCAATTGAATGTTGAATTATTTTGTTAAAATGACAAAATAAGCTAAACATGGCTAAAGTAACACAGCATTGTTTTTCTTTATTATTATTAAAAATTGTATTCCTACTTCTGATGATTGTGATACCATAGGCGATAAAAATACCATAAACTATGATAACAACTACTACTGTAAACTCACTATTGAGTACCTGAGTCTGAGTCTGCTGAGTCCACTTCCCCCCAATGCATGGGATAGGCTCCAGCCTCCCCGTGACCCTGAAAAGGATTAAGCGGGTAGAGAAAATTAATGAATGTAGTGATTTTTTTTATTAGGGTCCCTCTCTCTCATAAGAGTGCATGAGTAGCAGCGAGTATGACTTTCAGTGTGTGTGTAACAACAGAACATGAGTGTTCATGTTTGTGTATGAGCCTACAGTTATAGTGTATTGTTTGTGTGTGAGACAGATGCAGAGAGGGCTGGCAGGGCCTCTTTTGTGATGTGTGTAAATGCCACCCGTCCTGTAAACACGGCACCTGTGAAGAACCGTGGCAGTGCACCTGTAAGGAAGGCTGGGGAGGCCTCTTCTGTGACCAAGGTCAGCCCCTACCTCTTGTCTGTTTTCTTTTTCAAAGCCGTACGGGAAAAAAAGAGCAAAATAATGAAACTCAATTCTGGGTAGGGATGAATCCCAATGGTATGGTTGGTAAATACAACAGTGCTGCCTCGATCTAATATGACAACCCCAGCTGACAGGTGTGATCCTTGGCTTCAGTAGAATCTAAAAACAAGAGGCTAAAGTTACTTTCAGAGATATAGACAAAAGAAGTTGATAAAGGGACTCTACTGGTGTTCTAGGCGCTCTTGAAGTGAAAGAGGATGGCTAAGGAGTGTCCAATAATTTAAAAAGCCTTTTATAAATATGTCTAAACCAACAAGGAATTTTAAAAAGCCAACAACAGCTGCTGGTCGAAACGTTAAAGGCTTTTTAAATTATTGGACACTCTTTAGCCCTCCTCTTTCACTTCAAGAGCGCCTAGAACACAAGTCCCCATTGTTCTATGAGCAAGTTGTTTTTCTCACAAAACTCATTTACCGCTAGAGCACCCAGTGGTTTTAAGTGTTCTTAACCTTTCCACACATTTGTTTACAGACCTGAACTACTGCACCCACCACAAACCCTGTGCTAACGGAGCCACGTGTATGAATACGGGCCAGGGGAGCTACACCTGCACCTGCCTGCCAGGCTTCACTGGGGTCAACTGCGACTCAGAGGTCAGGGAGTGTGACAGCCAGCCCTGTCGGAACGGAGGCCACTGCCTGGTGAGTCCGGAAGTCTCTCTCTCTCCTTTCCCACAACACAGGCTTTCCTGTTTTTGTTTTTGCCTCAGTCTATCTGCTAGTCCAGGAGGATGCTACAGATTGTCGAGTCGCTGGATGACCCAGTTCACAGACTCTCTACTGTAAATAGAATTCAAACTGAGGATAAAGGGGGTGTGTGGGGGCAGTATGAGTAGGGCTCAATAAGCAAATCTGGCAGGGCTGAGCAGAATCTGCTGTGACCTGTGCTAGAAAGGGTCGCTGAGGGAGAGCTTGGTGATGAACGTTATACCTCTTTGCCTGCAGGACACTGAGGAGGGCTATAGGTGTGCCTGCCCACAGGGGTTTGAAGGGACACACTGTGAACACAGGATGCTGACCTGCGCAGATACACCCTGCTTCCACAATGGGAAGTGCAGAGAGAGGGATAATGGCCGTAGCTACATGTGCGAGTGTCCAGTGGGCTACACTGGACTCAACTGTGAGAAGAAAGTGGATAAATGCACCTCACTGCAATGCACCAATGGTAATTAAACATATTCTCTCTGCATCACAAACAATTTTTTCTTGGTGTACATCTATACATGAAATAATATAAAATGTGAGTGAGGGATAATGACGCTTTGTTTTGCATAGGTGGACATTGTGTGATCCATGGCAACCTCCGACTGTGCAGCTGTCGCTCAGGCTTCACAGGGCTGCGCTGCGAGATCAACATCAACGAGTGTGCCATAAACCCCTGCGCCAATGGCTCCACCTGCATAGACCGCATCAATGACTACACCTGCACCTGCCCCCTAGGGTACACAGGCCGCAACTGTGACAAGCCTACAGATCGCTGTGCTTCTCAACCCTGCCTGAACGGAGGGACCTGCACCAACGGAGTCAAAGGCCAGCCTACCTGCATCTGCCCTGCCCATTACAGTGGCCCCCAGTGTCAGTCCTATGATGTGCCTTTAGCCATTACCCCCAGTCCCAACAGGGGCTCGGAGTCCAGTGAGAGGCTGAGCTGGGCAGCCATCAGTCTGGGTGTTGGCCTGGTAGCTCTTCTGGTGCTTCTCTGTATGGTGGTGGTAGTCCTACGACATATCAAGAAGCAGAGAAGCAAGGAGCAGGACTCAGAGGCCATGAACAACCTCTCCAAGGTAGACTTTCAGAAGGAGAACCTTATCTCCACTCTAGAGCTCAAGAACACCAATAAAAAGATCGATTTGGAGGTGGACTGTCCCAGGGAAAAGTCCAACCACAAACACATCAACCACTACCACCTGGACTACAAAACCTCCAAGGGGTACAAGGGTGAACTGTCCCTTTTGGACAAAGATGAAAACTGTGAAAAGACAATAGAAGACAAAATACCATTGAGCAGAATGTACAGGTAAGTGCACATGAAAGGGCTGTTATGAACAGTTGTGACATTTATATTGTGTATAGATAAATGTAAGATCCCTACAAAAGGTGTTAATCCCTTGTTTAAGCATGGTGCAGTGTTACAGGGATTCAACATCATTCAGTATCACAGTGATTAGAACGTCAACCTCTTCAGCTTAATATAAGACAGCATGGGTATTGTGCTTTATAACTGACATGACGTATCTTTACTTCACAGAGAAAGGCCGGAGTGTAGAATATCAACAGTATGTTCCTCCAGAGATTCAGCGTACCAGTCTGTGTTTGTAGTAGCAGAAGAGAAAAATGAGTGCGTCATAGCAACTGAGGTAAGTGTTTCAACTATTTTCCTGGTTCTTCTGAGCATTGCCCTGCATATGTCATGAATTAATCAGCAACAGACAATTTGACTTTCCTTTTATTGCAGAGGTTGCATTCAATTACTGAGATACTGATTTGTTCTCTCTCTTTCTCTCTCTCAGGTATAATACATGGAAGATATTAGTCATTCTGAACATTGGATATCTTCTGGACTGTTTACAAGTGTAGAGAGACTGGGATTTATTTAAATGCAACTTGCTGCTCTTGAAAACTTGATAACTGGATGGAGCCTGTGTGCTCTTTGAATGCAATAGAACTCAAGCTACTAATTTTTGTTAGAATGTAAAGACTGGGAGTAAATCTGACTTATGGACACGCCTTTTGATGTTTTAGATTCAGACCCTTGTCTGGTCCATCCAAGTTCATCCAAGGGCAACAGGCCTAGATGTTTATGCCAGCATGTTGATTAGTAGAAGAGGACTATCTGGATGTGCTCCTCTCCACCTTATTGCCATAATCAGCAATCAGCAAATCAACTTACTGCCAACAAGCCTGTGGGAGGAACCAGTCATTTCCATTTTCAGTGGCCTGGCTATGCGCTATGCAAGCAAAAATGAGCATTGTGCTAAATAAAAAAGTGACAAAAAAAAAAAAATACTGAAAAACGGTTCATTTTTGAAGAATAATTGAGGCATGATAATTTTGTAAATTTAATCCTTTTGATAAAGAATGTATGCAGCCCAGATCACAAAGCCTTATATACGGGTTGTGCCCTGCCTTATCTTGATTTCTTTGCACAACAAAATGGAGCTAACATAAAAAAAATCAATTGATGCAATATGCTACAGCGCCAGGGAAATTCAAGATAAGGCCTCATTTTACCTTATGCAAGATCACTCATAAATAAAGACAAAGAAATGCATGAAGTGACTATCGTACCAAGGACGCCTTCAATTGAAATTACTAAACCAATAATGTTATTTTGTGAGATTAGTATTTCATTAGTAATTTAAGAATATGAAGCACTGATCTTTCTCTTTCTATGTTTTATAAGATTATTTTGTATATAATGTATATTTATATGTTAAGATTAGAAGTATGAAATGTACATCTGTTTTTGAGTTGATGCCCCACAAAGTTGAATTTATTTTTAAAATGTTGTTGGTGTTTTCTTTTCCTTTTTTCTTAAGAAAAAAAAAATTTAACAACGAATACATATCTGGTACACTGTTGTTTGTTGGTCTTGTTCAATGGTTGAGTGTAAGTGGTCAATAGAGAACCTGATTTGCCTAAATGTTGGAATCATGTAGAATCTTTATTTGTGTCACCTGGTGTGGAAGTGGCTTCATTGTCTAGATAATGTTCGGCCTTGTAGCATTTCTAATGATTCCATGTGCATGTCCATGGCAGGCATGTGTCAATGTGATGTGAAATCAATGTGCTAGCAATCATTCAGTGGACAGTATTGTAATTGGCAGCAATGTAAGGAATTGTGCAGATAAAAAGATATATATTTAAAAAATCTGTATGTGAAAATAAAGAATTCTTGTGGTCTTTTTACTTAACTACTGTATAAATGAATTTGTATCTATTATTTCTATCATGCCTTGCTGAAGAGCATAATCTCCAGCGACCCTATCTATGAGTAGCAAAGGATCTGAGGACACAGGACAAGACTAGATATGATGTTTCATACTGTATCTTCCTATCAGAGTCACCTGTTAGGATTGAAAACTGAAAGGGAGGGGTTAGACTGAGCTACTTAGTAAAACTAAGCAGATGCTTGGGTTGTGTCGGTGACAAAAATCAACATATGCTCTTTCACTACTGGAGCGTGAGTGCAGCAAACAGGGCCCCCATGTAGAGCCCAGCCACTGCCAAGATCCATCTCTGAAGTGAACACAACACAGAGGACCATAACAACCCAACACACACCAGAGCAAATTAGGTTGTTACTTAAAACATCTCTTGCAACTTTTCACATACATCCCTGCAATTTCTGTCATTTTCACACTGCCTGCCCACCCCACCCACGCATACACACATAAACACACCCTTGGCGGTGACCCTCACTACAAATCATTTTACTGTGAAATACATGCATCCCGTTTAATCTATTTTCCGAGCATCCATTGAGGTGTATCTTCACTTATTCATGTTCACTGCACTGTCAGACATTACTTCTCATGCATTTGCCTTTAATAAAAAAACAGCAGGTTGATGATAGCAACTGAGGTTAGTTAAATACCAATCAGAATGGAAATCATGAACAAAGAAGATTTTTCTTCTTTGTCACAAATCTTCTTAGTGAAGTCACAAATGTGGACACTGCTTGGCAAAGCCTGATGTCTCAAGAGTGGCGCTTTGTCTTTATCTAACACATGGGGGCAGTAAACCCTGCATGAGAGAATCGAAAAATCAAATCAGTCATTTGTATAGCCCTTAGTGTGAAAACAATAAATGGTACATAATAAATAATCTTTATATAAATACATGTTCTTTATATAAATAAAGATTATTATTATTATTATTACTAGTAGCAGTAGTATGTATTATTGGGGAGTAAGAATAGCCTATACCTTCAGGTGTGACCAATTAATAGGTTGTTAAAACGTTGTTAAAGCGTGTGTAATGGCTGGAATGGCACAGGATTCTCTCCCCGAACCACAACCTGTCGCTGGAGGCACCAGGGTCTTCATCAAAATCTGTTAATAAAAATATTCTATATTGTAACAAAGCACAAACGAGTCTGTTTTATTGCAAGATTACAATGAAATTCAAACTGGGCGACTTACCAAATCCCATCTGCGCAGGTGCATCTGTGTCGCCAAAGTCATCAGCCACAAAGCCACTGATGTCAGCGCTGGGGTCCGCTCTCCTCCTCCAGGGACCCGCACACTAGCGTTGTGCACAGTAATGCATAGGCTTGTGTATAGGTTTCTCACTGCATTCAACTGTCAACTTTTATTTCAGTCTACTTTGGAGTAAAGATTTGACGCTCAATATGTTTTCAAATTCTGGTTATGTTGTTCTTGGTGACTTCAGGTTGTCTATTTTTAAAATCGATGGTGTGTGGGTTGTGCATCTTCCTTACCCTTATATCTGATCCTGTGGTTCGCCAGCACCCGTAAATTAGCTTCTACATCGGTAGCTCTAGCCATGGGTAGACAGAAAACCCGGGCCCGAGCAACAACGAGCGAATAGAAATAATAACAACGGAGAATGGGAAAGATTCCTAAATCAGATAGCGTCAGTCCATTCATGGTGAATAAGAAATAATAATCTCGAGTGTAAACACATTTTGACACATCCGTTTTAACAACGTCGACCTTGTTCGGCCCTGCGCGGCAGTGACATATACAGATGTAAATATGGTGACACGGGTCTTATGCTGTCTGGCTGTGGCAAAGTAATCATATGATGTGTATCAAGGGAAATGTAAGTTATTCTTTGTTTCGATGACTTCTTGATCATGTGAAATAAGTAATTTAATCCAATGGTTTGAGATCATGCCTTATAAGGTACATATACATGTTTTAGTGGCTAATAGAAGGAAAAATCAATCAAAGGAAAAATAAATCTCAAGCAGTCATTCATCAATGAGCAGCCTGGGAACACGTTTATCGAGTGCATGTGTGCATCTCAGGGAGACACAAGCAGAACACAGACACTAATGAGCTTGACTTCCAAATAAATACCTCTATTTACAGTTTACATCTGTTTAGCTGCTGGACCATGACTATGCGACATTCAAGGATACAATGGGCACTCCCAGACTAAAAAGAGAGGCATGGCTGAGAAATACAATAATTGTTGCATACATGCCTTTGATCATGAGGAAGGACAGAAATTATACACGCAAAGCATCGGCTTCAACGCCAAGTTGGGCGCGTCACCTTCACAAGATTAGCGTCAGCGCAAGGAGCGGCGGTGACGTCATCACATACATCCAGGTGTTATGTACCTGTTTTTTTTCACCAAGCTAGCGAGTTGTAACTGAATTGTGTTTCAAAATGTATTCTAAGAAACCTAGTATGTTCATGAACTTCCATCAGCCAGTGACCGTAGCTAACCACATCGCCAATGCTCATACTAGCACAGCCATAGAAGTGAATATAGACTGGCTGCATATACGAAAATGTAATTATTTAAAAGTCCTGTACTAAGCTGTCAACCAACCTGGTAGTCCCATCTGTAAACCGACATCATTCCATGCCACGGACTTTTTAGTCAAATCGTGGTATGATTTAAGCGTCATGTTGTATAATTCGGGATGTCCCTACTCACATAAAACAAGTTTCTCCTCCATTATTTTTTTTATTTCGCGGCCATGACATCAAGCTGTACTGTGATTGGTTTCGCGTCGCAGAGGTCAGCGTCGTGAAGGTCAAAGGTCATAGTTGAACTTTGAGCGCAGCGCCAGGGGCGCGGCGGCGACGCTGGGTTCGGCGGTGACGCCTTTGATCACAAAGAACTAAAGAAAGAAATGCCTTTAATTTTACCTAGTGAAAAATAATTGCATTCTTTGGATTTCTCTGGATATGGAGTTTTCTTCATTCTTGTAGCCGTCGCTGTTGACTGGAGTAGACCACAGTCAAATCTTGGGGGTGGGGTTTAATACCTATAAAGATTCGGATTGGTTTATCTAAGTCCGTTGGTCAGGAACGTCTTTGTCTGACGTGCAGTGATCAACAAATACACGTGTATTTACGTTAGGATGCCAAATAATGCGTATATACACCGATCAGCAACAACATTAAAACCACTGACAGGTGAAGTGAATAACATCGATTATCTCGTTACAATGACACCTGTCAAGGGGTGGGATATAATGGGAAGCAAGTGAACAGTCAGTTCTTGAAGTTGATGTGTTGGAAGCAGGAAAAATGGGCAAGTGTAAGGATCTGAACGACTTTGACAAGGGCCAACTTGTGATGGCTAGACGACTGGGTCAGAGCATCTCCAAAACGACAGGTCTTGTGGGGTGTTCCCGGTATGCAGT
>OOFE01021558.1:13140-33032 GCA_900323365.1 Monocentris japonica | reverse complement strand
ACTTTTTGTAAGTTTGATTTCACTTACAGTTAGGGAATATCGAGGGAGTGGGGCAAGGTCAGATATTTTACAGCAACTAAAGCTCACCTTGAAATCCTTTTTCAGCTCACCAGATTATCAGTGACAGGTTAAGTGGTGGGGAGGAATAAGCAGTAGCCAGCAGGTGGATTTGGATGGTGGCCATCTCACATTTGAAAGGAATGTCATTTTTTTGTTTAATTGTTGTGTTTGTTGTAGTTGGTGGAATATTCACATATATCATGAAGCATTACTAAAGTTACGAGCCTGGCTTCTCTCACTGAAAATGTAAAAGTCCAAAATGTCATCAGGCCAATGCAGGACCCGCTGCAGATTGTCAGTCTCATCCTGCTTTCCATCATCTCCAGTTTGTTGAAATATTACCACAATCATAACCACATATAACACATAACACACATAACCAAGTGGTGAAAATTACTCACTGGGACCTCACATTTCTACGCTTGTGAAATAAATGTCCCTCCTGGCTTATCCGGCATTTGGCTGCGGTAATGCCTTGTGCTAAAAATAGACCCTCAATGTTCCGGCTGATGATTTTGACAATAGAGAGACGACAAAACTGAAACTAGATCCACTCGACAGATTGCATTCGTGGTTGTATGCACAGCATGTGAACCATCAGCACTTCATGATCAGCAAGCATGCATGCACCTGGACGACCACTCACGTCTCACCACTCCTCACTTTGTTACTGTTATTGTTCCACTGTCACCTAAGTGCCGATGAGCTTGTTGTTTTTGCCATTTGATTTGTGGGCTGCATTCACATAACTGCTTTACTTATTCTAACGAGTGCTTACATCTTCCTTGCTTCTTGCCTGCATTTTAGGACTTCTTTATGGTCAATAACAGCAAACAGGTGAGTGCACTTACAGTACAATAGTTACACAGTCTGTTACAATTGGTTTAAAACTATATGTTTACTTGTCTCCAAGAGAATATACAACCTTTGAGACTTCTGAGTCAGCAGCATTTCATGTTAGCTTTCCCACTTGTCATGTTTACAGTGTGATGACCTTCCTGTGTGTGTAGTCTGAGCCTTTGTTTTGTATCTTCGTGTCATGTTTGGGATGTTAGGGTATATGTCAGTCCATCTGCATAGTTGACGGTCTTTATTCCTGTGTGTGTGTGTGTGCGCACGTGCATGTGTGGGTGAGTGTAACCAAAACAAAATGGTGCATGTGAGAACAACCCATTGCACTCTAACCCTCCGTTTTATTCCTCTGCCCGCAGAAAGAGGCAGAGGACGACTCGCTGAGCTCCAAAAAAGTCAAGGAGCTCTCTGTCATCGATGGCCGTCGAGCTCAAAACTGCAACATCCTCCTGTCACGGCGAGTGTTTAGCATCATAACCCTTAAATGTTTAAGTGATAATGTTTTATTCTGATGAGAATAATTCTATTATTAGTTTCATATGATATGGATTTCAGGCTCAAGCTTTCAAATGAGGAAATGAAGAGAGCCATCCTTACCATGGACGAACAGGAGGACCTTCCCAAAGATATGCTGGAGCAGGTACGTCATCTGGCTTCCTGCATCTTAAGCTGGCTGTCCGCTCACGTCAAGTTGTTTTTATTAGTCTTTTGCCTTAATTACAGTGAAGATGTACAGTGAGATGCAGTAGCACATTAGCAGAGATTCAGGCCCATTCAGCTACAAGTATTTAAGAGTGCACGAGCAGACTGATCACCCCTTTCACTGTCTTTAACGGTGACAAGTATGATGGAGATATTTACTGAGTCTTCCTCTCTCCTTCAGATGCTGAAGTTTGTCCCAGAGAAGAGCGACGTGGATCTCCTGGAAGAGCACAAACATGAGCTGGACCGGATGGCAAAGCCTGACCGCTTCCTCTATGAGATGAGCAGGTACCAGTACTCCTACATGACGGCTTCAGATTAGTGCAGCACAGTCCAGATCAGCCCTGCTGTGTAACCAATAGCCATTGTTTCCTTTCCTGCGTCCTAGATACATCCGATGACACATGGGTTTCTACTTGGCAGGGAACAATGGCTGATTTTGCAAATCACTATTGTTTCCAAGTTGAATTGCTGAATAAAGATTGTTTGTAATGGAATCATATCTGTATTTGTATAGAAAAATATAGAAACTAGAATGTATAGAAAAACAATTTTGCCAGGTAGGTTGTCCCAAAGTTTAGGGACCGTGAACTTTTAATTCCCTCTGCCTTTACTTTAATGGCTTAAAGACTGAAATCATAAGAATATGGCAAAACTTAAAACAAAAAAAGAAACATGTCATTACCTCAGCTGTACCTTTATACGTTGGGTGTGTGTCAATTTTGTACGTTTTACCATCTAGTAAGCAGAGAAGCGATTTCAGGCAAACAAAAAGTACTTCGTGACCTTTCTCCAAATTTTGGGGATTTTCCTGTTTTTAATTTAACATCCTTTCTATTTTTGTTCTTCTCTAACATGCCTTTTCCATTTCTCATCCAGAATTAACCACTACCAGCAGAGGCTACAGTCTTTGTACTTCAAAAAGAAGTTTGCAGAGAGGATAGCTGAGATCAAACCCAAAGTTGAAGGTGAGAAAAGTCTTATAAATACCATGTTTTACACATAAAGGTGTTTTTCTTTTTAGAAGAGTGAAGGAATGAAAAGTATGTTAATGTTTAAATTTTATTTAACATAGAAAGCGATTTGTTTTCAGTAAGCAAAGTATTCTGTACCAAAGAATCAATGCAGGACAGTCCCACAATGCTGGTCTATTTTGTGTTTTCGCTGTTCGAGGTGAGGGCATGCCAACTCCCAAGACCAATTACTTGTACCTCTAAAGTGTTTCGTACCGGTCAGGTACCTTGAACCCACTAGAAACCTTAATTCACCTTTTGTTGGTCTTACTCTCGTCTCTCAGCTCTGACCAAGGCCTCGAAGGAGGTTTTGCACAGTAAAAGCCTGAAGCAGCTGTTGGAGGTGGTGTTGGCCTTTGGAAACTACATGAACAAGGGTCAGAGGGGCAACGCATACGGCTTCAAGGTGTCTTCACTCAACAAGATCGCGGATACCAAATCTAGTATCGACAAGTAAGAACACTTTTCCAATCATAAAATTGCACCTTTGGGAGCAGCAACACAAAAAATGACACGGAATGGAATTGGGAAGTTATTGATAAAACTTCGTCATCCATTTGTACCTCTGCCAGAGAAGTAATGTTTTGCCTGCAGTTTTTGAATGTTTGTATGTGGGTACTGTCTTGAAGGTTGGTCCGTTTACTGTATGCCTGTGTGTTTGCAGGAACATCACTCTCCTGCACTACCTGATCACCATTCTGGAGAAGAAGTACCCCAAAGTCCTGATGTTCCAGGAAGACATGCAGCGTGTTCCAGAGGCAGCCAAAGTCAAGTAGGTGGAGCAGTGGAGTCCTACTGCCTATCTTTGGACGACTACTCTTTTTCTCTATAAAGAAGCATCCTTTCCATCCTGTATTCAGCCATTCATTTTCTTTTTTTTTTTCTTTTATCGCAGCATGACCGAGCTGGAAAAGGATATCAACAACCTGCGTAGTGGCTTGAAAAGCGTCGAGAGCGTGAGTGACTTAACATTGATAAATTTCATGTGTAGGTCAAGCAGTTGTACAATGTTAACTGCAGGTCGGCAGCGACTTCACTCTCGTTTCACTTCTCCTTCAATTGCCCCTCTCCTCTCCTCGACTTTCTGCACTCAGGAGCTTGAATACCAGAAGAAGCGACCACAGGAGGTGGGCGACAAGTTTGTGTCAGTCGTGAGCCAGTTCATCACCGTGGCCAGCTTCAGCTTCTCAGATGTGGAGGACTCTCTCACTGAGGCCAAAGAACTGGTGAGTCAGTATGGCAGTATGGAGTCGGTATGCTTTGTTTCCTCCATCTGCATATAGGGTGGCAGACGGTCACATCTAGACACAAATCTTTGATGATGATGAACATTTTTCCTGAGGTAGCTTGACACGCTGAAGCTAGTTTTATACATGCGTCTGTCCACATTGTTGGTACAAGGCATGCAAGGTTTTCATCTTGAGGTGATATTTTATTGTGTATGTATGCATCCACAATCGTTGCAGGATACCAAGATGCACAGCACATTTCAGTTTAAGAGTCATATTTAAGCATTTTTGTCACGCAGAACTTACCTAACTTAAGTTAATGCCCATCATCACATACATACCAAGATCCGTATGTACTGCACATAGACAAAATTTACCCGAATACAAGCAGTGTGTCATTTCAATGTATTTTTGCTCAACTTAATTGAGTTTGCGTGTCAGAGACAGAGTTGCCATTAACAGACAGATCTTTGAAGGTGCATGTTCCCAGCATGATCTCACATCTGGTCATTCTCCTTTTAAACTCGCTGTGCAAAATAACCAGAAAACACGTTGCCTTAATTTGGACTCTGGCTCCAGTCTCCGGCCTTGGCTGTAATCAGTAGCCGGTCAAAACAGGGTTTACATGGGCTTCAAAGCCTGACTACTGGTAGCCTTCTCTGATTTCAAAGAGGTGAGACCTAATGAGTCTCCTGTAAAACAGTCAAACATTTCGTAAAACATGGTTCTACTGTGTCCCGTTGTAAATCTAATCCCACGTGTCCCTCCCCATTTGCTCCCCTTATGTGGTCCTACAGTTCCTGAGGGCAGTAAAGCACTTTGGTGAGGATGCCAGTAAGATGCAGCCAGATGAATTCTTTGGCATCTTTGACCAGTTCCTCCAGTCATTTGCTGAGGCACAGCAGGAGAACGAGAACATGCGGAAACGCAAGGAGGAGGAGGAGCGCAGGGCCAGAATGGAAGCGCAGGTATGTGATCCTTATTTCCACGTGCTGCTGATAAAAGGAGTAGTACACCCTTTGGGCTTAATTCAGTTGACAAAGCATAATCTGAAATGATTCAAAATTATTTCAGAGGTAACAAACAGGTGCGTGTGCATTGCTCAGCGTGCACTTCATACTTTTTCTATTTCGATACAATGATTTTTCATGCCCTTATTCACTGTGCTACACAGCTAAAAGAACAGAGGGAGAAAGAGCGAAAGGCACGGAAAGCCAAGGCAAATGGGGAAGACGACGGCGGTGAGTTTGATGACTTGGTGTCAGCGCTGCGATCGGGCGAGGTCTTTGACAAGGACCTGTCCAAGATGAAACGCAACCGCAAGCGCATCAACAGCCAGACCACAGACTCGGGCAGAGAGCGACCGGTCACGAAACTCAACTTCTAAGTGTGTGGCGTTCACTATCCCGTTTCTTCAACTCAGCCATGCTTGCCCTCCCCGCTCAGACTCATTGCATCATTAGTTTCTCCTTTCCCTCTGGATCCGACTGACGCGCACATTCCACAACACTCTCCGTGACCTTCACCCAACCATGGCCTTGCCCCATCGCTGCAGAACCACTGAAAACATATTTTAGTCCTTTCACCCCCTGACTTTTTGATGTTAAATGGAGCAGAAGCCAAAAGATGTTGTACATGACTAAATAAGATAATTCTCGCTGGAAGAGTGGAGAATCAACTTGGTCATGGCCTCTAAATGAAATGTTCAATGACATTTTTGTGCGAGAGCAGCTTCACCCTTCCTCCCTTGTAGAGTGAACGCGGGAGAGCGTTTTTCTTCCAGGTCTCGACAACGCTCACAGTTGTTTGATAGGAAACATTCTGTGCTGTTTTTCCATGCACAGAATGAAATGTGCAGCTAATAGACTTCTTCGGGGCTTGATGTTCGATCCAAACAGGAAGATGATTCTGTTAAAAAAGGAGGGAAAAGGCAAGGGGCCATTTTTGTATGGGATGATTTCATAAATTGAGAGGGGATGCTTTCCAACCCGAATTGTCCAAGTGATCATTTTTGGAGAAAGACTGAATCCGAACATCCCCTGGACACTGTCTTTGTCTTGCAATCAAAACCATCCCAGGACTGAGATATTGCATTGTTAGATGAGTGGTTTTAAATGAAAGCGACGAAGATTAGCAGGAGTGTTTTTTTTCTATTCAATATTAATGACATGCAGCATTTATGTATCTGATCACTGTATGTTTTTTTTTTTTTGGACTTTTTCTGTTAAGAGCTGGCCTTAACTCTGTTGATTTTAATTGTTGAGTGGGTACTCTTGAGGCCTGGGCCTAATCTGCAATTTCTCAGCAAGTGTGGACACTCATGTCATAGATTATACATATATCTATATAGAAGGTTGCGTGCTTGATACACATGCACGCTTAAATTCATAAATACTATGCTAAACGTCATTAAAACCATACCCAGTCAATGCTATACTCTAGCTCTTCCCTGTGATGGGAGTGCCCTCTTAAGTTTTTATTGGATAGTTGAAATATGTTACCTGCATATTGGCTGGATTTACACTGCAAAAGAAAAAAACCTGTTCTTCAACCCGGCGTGGTCCACAGCTGATTTTTTCATTGTTGGAAAAACCATCAGATCTGGGCTACATACAGTAACGTCTGATTTTATTCCCCCCCATGTAAATCCATCCAATGTGAGATACCTCCATTGGACTTTTATAATTTAAATATTGCCTTCCATTGTATGAAGACATGAGGTTAATAAATGGGAGAAAATATTTGTTTGTTTTTTCATTTAGATTATAAAAAAATGCAATGTTGTAATGATTCTGTTGTTCCACATTTTGAGACCTTGGGTTTTTCCCCTATGAATGAAGTCCAACAGACCTTTCCTTCGGGTTACTGAGTGGGTTTAAAAGGTGTTGAATTTACTTTGTGTGTTCTTATAGCCTTTGACCTGAAACCCTGCAGATTTACAGGACTCTTAGAAAGAAAGAAAGACAGTTGATGAATCAACTTTATTTGGCACTAACACACGTATGCAAGCAGTGAATTTGTTTCTTCGTGTACCTCTGACTAGATATACACACATCACCCCACACACATGCACTTTTCTGGTCAGAGGACAGCACAGGCGTCAGTTAGGCCAACCTGCCGCCCCATTGGCTACCAGTGGGCAATAACTGCTAGCGGACTGCAAGTGTGATGCTCCGCCTATACAAGCGCTCTGCTCTTCAAGGATGCAATTCAGAAGAAATCCTTAAGACAGCACAAAATACAAGTCGTGAACCAGCATATCAGTATATACATTGCTCTCTTCCAGTGGGTTTTCAATGCACCATGCAAGAAAAGCACTCATCTTCAACTATGAGGTTCATTTGCAATTACCTGAGGATGGCATGTAGACCAATCCATAAGCAAGAAGTGATACATGTCATACCAGCATTCAACCATACCAGCCCATAGTTAAATGAGGAATATCATTTGAGGTGGCCTAGGTTTGCCTTAGCTTTGCTTGATGGATGTCTTTGTTGTTGTGGGCTTTTGATTATGGCCAGTATCATCCTGCTTGGAGTGTCAAATCAAATTTTTGGTGACATACAGTCGGTTGATGTAACCAAGAATTGTGTCATGGTTTCTGATTTTGGTAATGTTTGTGTAGAGAACAAAAATCATAGTCTATGTTCATATTTTTTTTTCAACCAGGCTTTTCTTATGCCAAATAACCATTAGAGTCGGTGTGCCATTCATTCATTGGTACCCTGTAAATACTTAACAAAAATAACAAAAGCGTTCTCAGTTTGCTGTATTTCTTTAATGCATTTTATCATCGAACCTGTTGTCTTCATAAGCAGCAGCCCTGATGATCTGCTTCAGGCTTTCATTCTGACAGTTTTTCGGGCTTGATGCCAGTGGAAAGGAGTTCAGGGGCTGTAGAGCCATTGTTACAATTAATTTGACTGCAACATCTGACATTATACAGGTATAATAATAAACTGGGCATGCAGGTACAGTATCATCTTTAAATGAATTGGTATTTTACAGTTGTTCTTAAGTTAAAAAAATCTGATAACCAAGTTTAGAAAAGGAAGCTGTAATTACGCTCATTTCAGGAGAAAGCCATGTGCTAGCTTGTCATCTCCCTCTTGCACAAAGCGTGACACACCCGTGTAGAAAGCTCTGCCAGCGACTTCCACCACCACAGCCTTGAAGTCTCCACACATGGTCTCCTGAACACAGGAAAACAGACACAAGAAAGATCCTCAGTGAACGCAAGTTTCATTACAGCAAGGAATAAGATTAATTCCCTAGGGAGAACTTTGGTTATTCCCAAAACTACCCAAGACAAACCAACATCAGTAAAGCACTGACACTTAACATCACTATGCACTTTAATTGGGAATACCTCTTTAAGCAAGTAAGCAATTACAGAGTTTGTTCTGTAAACATTAACTACCTTCTCCCATAGCTAAAGGCAAGATACTCGAGTTTATCCTGCTCTTTCAGCTGCAGTATTTATTTAAGCAGTATTTACTTCAGGTTGACAAAATGCTTTCAACGCTGCGGCCTTCATCAATATCTATGAATTGGAAGTGCACTCCTGTTTCATATCAGTCTGTTTGTGGGTCACGGGTGGAACCATTCAGTTAAATCACTTTCATACCAAGTGGGTTCACATCAATACAGGTTAATGTGCGTATGAGAAATCACATAAGAGTACAAATCCATGTACATTTTCAACAGACGGTAAAGACCAATATGCAAGCCGGTGGTTGAGAAAACACTCGCCGAGTTGCACTTGACCAACAAAAAGGTTGAAATATCCAAACTAGTGGTCGATAACAAGTACTAATGCGGTTACTGTGAGCATCAGGTGGTGAGGAGTTCATAAAGCAGTCAACACTTTTTGACCATGACAGCCAAGATGGAGGCCGTTCAACTCTTGCCATCTAATCAGCACACGTGTTCTGACTGACTTGTCTCACTTCGTCCACCTTCTGTGAGTAGACATCTACTGTGAGACGGTGTCCTTGTTCACTGATACCTCAACAGCTTTTCCTGTGAACTGGGATCCAGTAGCCCCGCTCTGGAAGGTCCTGGTTTGGTTCAGGTGGATGAGACCTTTGTGATACTGAAGAGCCACGCGGGCCGTAACACCAGAACCCGTGGGGCTTCGGTCCACCTGCGTCAGGGAGAGATAAAAACATTACGAGCCATTTCCTCATTTCAAACTTTCCATTACTAGATAACACCAATAAACCAGATACTATGTGTATTCAGCATTTTCAGCTTTAGACAACAAAAAAATCTGTATCAAAATGTGACAGCCAGCTCTGATTTCGGTGCTATAGGGGGGAGCTGGGATCTTACCAGGGTTTGGTGTCATTTCAGAATTGATTCCATTTTAATTGAAATCATTTGAATTGTGTGGAAAGAGAACAAAGTTGAATTTAATTTGAATCAATTTGCTGTGGTGAATAGTTATCAAATCCATCCACAAACTAGGAATCACCACTGGCCAAGGTCACTGTTTTCATAGACTAGCTATTCAACAAGGTAACACACTTCACTGAATCATGAGGTTTTATGAAGCCGTATTTCATATCTTGTAGTCAAAAGTTGTTGTTTTTTATGGTATTAATAATTGATGGATATGGTCAGCGTCATTCAGCACATTATTATTATTATTACATTCAGACTAGGCTATACTAGTGCTGACATCTTCATTCTAGTCAGGACAGGACAACCATAGTTACAAGGAAACCACGCTGGATAGTTTCATTGCAGGCTAAAACTGGAAAAACCCTCCATTATCCATCACAAGAGTGTTTTGTTCTAGAGTAAATCCTGATGACCGTCTCTGCATCATAAAATTGACAAGCTGTCATTTTCTGAGAACCGCAGATAGTGAAATACCTGAGCTTCTGCGAACACACAAACATTGGCAGTGGGATCCGAGGAATAAGCATCTTTGCCGTCTGTGAGGATCGTACCATAGAGGAAGGCGAGATCATCACTGGTTGGGTGGTGCAGTTTCACCTAGGTATGGTTAATAAATAACAAAAAAAATGTTAAATCAATGAGACCATTTAGTCCTAAATACCTTCAGTCCTGCAGGGTGATGCCTGATTCTCAGCTACATAGTTCCTGTGCTGAGGTCTTGCACTGGAAGACTGTCAGGCTGAATCTTTTTGGATTGTGCACTTATGATCAACATGTCAATAAAGTAAATACAGACTGCTGGCTGTTGATTCTGCTTATATTCCCTAACATCTTAGAGAATTGCCTACTGTTGCATCCAACCAGCTGTATTTCAAGACGCTGATGATGTTACCACAACTACACTGATTTTACGGCGTTGCACCTGCACTATGCAACTTTCTGTAATTTAGTCGTTGGCGGCCCCAAGTGGCAGTGAGAGGTAACTGTTTTTTGAAGACTTCACTACCTGCGTTCGGCTCGTAAGTTTCGATTCGTCACTTCCTGTGCTGGGAGAAAACTTTCCTGCCACTGTACCTACCCGATTCCTAAACTTGGGGTGAATGGACCGAATCTACAGCAGCTCAATACTTTATGAACTAGACTGATATGGCACTAGCATTTTTACATTAAAAAGTTACATAATGCAGCTTTAGGTCAATTAACAGACGGTTTTCTCATGTACTGTGAGTTGGACAGAATGGCATTCCTTACTTGAGATTTGACAGCTCTGGTCACTGCAGTGGCTGCATCTACCAGATCCCGAGTCCTGGACTTGGTCACATCCAGGCCAAACCTCTGGGCATCTACAAAGGCATAGAAGGCTCCTCCGTAGCTGATGTCAACCACAACATCACCAAACCCTTCCACTGTCACTGTCACATCTGAGAAAAATGTGTTAGTCCTGCAGAAAAAAAATTCAACACCTGGGGGCACATTGCTGTTAGAAACACAGAAACATTTGCTCTTTTTTAAATTAAAGAAACATCCATAAAAGTCAAAGTGGGAAAACTTCAAAACGAGCACCCTACCTGTAGCAAATGCAAACGCCGGCACGCTGAGAAACCTTACTCCTCCTGTTTTACCTTGAGAGTACTCAACAAAAGCCTTCACCAAGCCGCAGGGACAATGTATGTTCACTTGGGTCTCTGGCGACTGTGGTTCTTTTATGAGTTTGTAGTCGACGGCAAAGCGCCCTAGTGCGATGACCGCGTGTCCACACATGGTGCTGTACCCCTCGTTGTGCATGAAGAGCACCCCTAGGTCAGCCTCGGGCATCTCGCTGTCCACGACCAGGGCGCCATACATGTCATAGTGTCCCCGTGGCTCGTACATCAGCACCCTCCTGAGGTGGTCAAGACTTTCCCTGACATAGCGACGCTTGGATAGCAGGCTGTCACCCTTGACCTCTGGGTAGCCGCTGAGGATGATACGCAAGGGCTCTCCGCCCGTGTGCATGTCAACCACAGACAGCTCCTCTCCCTCGTGGGGTGGGAGTTGCGTTTCCATCTGGGCGCAATGAAACAAACATTGTTTTGAGAAAGTTTTCCACTAGTTTCCTGATACACAATTCACCAGGGACGCAATTTCCCTCCATCGTTTTGGCGCTTTGTAAGTGACTGTTTGTGACACTATCTTAGGGTTGGAATGGAAAATATGGGCAAATTTGTATCAGCAATGATATCCTGGCTGCTCCTATATTAATTACAGACAATCGACTGAAGACATCAAGAGACTTTGGGATATCAAGCATGATTTATTATTATTAAGCAATAAGCCATGAAAGGCCGAGCTTTACAGTGACTCCTTCTAAGCTGTTCTAAAATCACTGTAAAGCACTGAGTGGCTGAAAACCTTCATAAAACAGCAGTATCACAACATTGTATTGTTAAATTATTTTGGGCCACTGATAAAACAACTGGTTTATACCAACAAGCTCATATAGATTTAACCAATTGTTTCTAGCCTGGCTCAAAAGGGGTTTTGACCTACAAGAGTGGTCCAATCTGAAATATTTACCATTACTACCATTTTGAAGGCAGTTTGTCATGCTGAAATAACATCCAGCTGTTCATAGTTTGTGACATTAGGGCTAAATCATTTTGTCCCACCAATAGAAACGGAAGAATCTTTCCCCTTAATTTTCCCCTTAACTCGCCTGTAAGAAGTTGCGAAATCAGCAGCAGGAAGTTTTATAGTTTACCTTCTTTTGACTGTCTGCAATTGACTTTTCTTCTTCTGCTGCCGCTGCTTCTTCTTCAGTTTTGTTTTACGGCGGTTGGCAAACAGCTTAAGGGTGCATTACCGCCACCCACTGATCTGGAGTCGGAACTAAGCATTTACAATATCATCTCAAAAATAAATACAACAACTCTATTTATCACCTTCTATTCCTCGGGGCCGTTGAGCTTACATACTCCAGTAAGAATCTAATGCTTTTGTGTCCTGATGATGGTTTCAAAATCCTATGGCCTTCACCTCCAGCCCCTTGACCACCTCCTCTCCCTCTCACTACCTGCATCCAACTATCCATATCATATCCTCATCACTTTGTTTGTTCTGCTTTATAAAATGGAAAATTATAATGCAACTAGTGTTTCCATATCAACTTTAATGATTAACTTTGGCATTGACATTTACCGATACAAAGGATCTGAAGTATTTATTCCTAATGCTGTAATCTAAGTTGAACACATGTCAGTTCTGTCAAGTCAAGTCAAATCAAGTTTATTTATATAACCCAAACAAGCCTCACAGGACTTCACAGGCCTAACTAGGTCAGGTTGACAGACAGTCAGATTAATGACACAATCAATTATCAATCACTTGTGACAAATAAGATGTTTAAATTCTGATTACTACAGAATGAAGCTCATATGGGTAAAAACTCAAAATACACATTCGGTGGGTCTCCCTTCACTGTTTATGGAGCAGCACCACACTTTTTATCTGATGACGTCACAAGTCTCTATTTCTCCTGTCATCTGCATGCTGAATGTTGTGGTTGCATGTGTGCACAACAGAGGAGACAAAACAGCAGGTTGTGAGCAGGCATCATTCTTCATTCCACCGCTGACAGGTTTCCTACAGTAGATGCATGCGAGGTCATAAAATACTTGTACTGAGTTGGCTGATAGTTACATGCATACATCCGTACAGTTTATACAAATGCCAGAAGTGAATCAAATTAGGGAACATAAACAAAAACCCTCACCTCAGATATGTTGCTTCTGCTTGTACCGCAGTATAAGCAAAGAAGTGCAGTACATCTCTATTCAGATGTTTTCTTGTTTCTTGTTTCTTGCATAGTAGTGAGACGTAACC
Organism: Monocentris japonica; assembly: GCA_900323365.1. Lineage (NCBI taxonomy): Eukaryota > Metazoa > Chordata > Actinopteri > Trachichthyiformes > Monocentridae > Monocentris > Monocentris japonica. Next base: position 19,909 of record OOFE01021558.1, on the reverse strand, counting down.
TATCATTTAAAAACTACTGTGAATCAAAAACCTGATATGACTACTATACAGATGGAGGTAAAAGGTCGTTTTTTCAACTTGTATGCCAATATATATCACATCTACTAAAATCAAGTCAAAATCACATTGCTATAGGTTGGAGAATTATACCTGAGCAAAAGGCAAAATAACAAGAAAACAATATAATTGATAAGAAGTGCGTTGACGGGATCCATTGCATAAGAAACATCCAGGTTGGTTTAAACGGGTGAAATATTCCCATTTTGTTTAAGAGAAATGAATTTCTTTCACAAGCAAATCCTGAGATGATGATCTTTTACAATGAAAACAACTATTCCTATTTCACATGCACTTGGAAGTGATGCTCAGACAAAGTTCAGAGAGATTCTAAATGGTTCATAAAGGGAATACAGGGTTCAGTAACAGAGGAACATCTTAAACACAACATAGTCATTCCTCAGTCCTGTCATTCCAAATGCTGACCTTGTTTAGACAATATGTTCTGTATTATTTTTTTTTTTTATTATATTATGGAACATCTGCTCAATGACCAGAATGGACAGCGACTGACCAAAGTTGATAACAATGCTGCCTCTTCAAAACATATAACTATCCTTTTTCGAAGGAGGCGCTCTTTTCAAAATGTAAGGCACACATTTCATTAACTTCTAGGGTGGTCGCTATTATCAGTTTAATTTGGCTGGGTGGCTGAGTCTAACTACTCTCCCACAATGAGATAAAGGGAGATACTTATTTAGTGTAGAAATCAATGTAAGAGTTCACTAAACTCCACTCTCTCTAGAATAAAAAATCACGTCCATACTCTTAGCTGCTCATGCTTTACGTAGGAGGATCATTGACCACTAAAAGTGAAAAACGTATGGCAGTACATCTCCTCACATAAACTGGATGGGTGCTCTGCCAAAAAACTGCAAACAGACTTCCAAAAAAATCCACAAAGAACATGGAAATGACAGAATTTCAAAAAAAAATAAAGAAAGACTTCAAGTAGACCATATTTTTATTGTTGGTTCCATCAGGCTAACATGTTTCGGCATGAGAGCACCGTGCACATGATACCTTGCCAAGTTTTTATAACGCTTGTGACAAATTACAGATTGTGGTTGTTTTTTTATTTGCAGTTCCTATAGTCTCCATGGACTTTTGGCATTCCCAAAAAGTGTAGCCTCAAATAAACACAGTCCCGTGAAAGTGCCTCTTAAGTCAAAAACTATTACAAAATCCCTGGGTTGTTGTAGTGCTGAGGTAACATGAGAAAAGCATTTCTACATGCAGTCATCTGCAGAATGCAAGCCATTTCTTTGGCAGACCAGAATCCAGAGACAAATTGCAGTTGGGTTTTTTTCTAATCAATGCATGTTTTTTTTTAATTCAAAAAGGCCCATCCTGTGTTTCTGGTGTGACAGGCGTGGGGACAACGAAGAAGTCCTGACTTTTGATTCTTGTCTTGGGGGTTGAAGTCTGAGGCAGTGACAGCCTTCTCTTGACTGACAGCAATCTGAGGATCTCACTCACCTGAGACTCAAGGACCGACAGTCGGCCGCTTAGTATCTGAATGTCCCCCTTCAGCTCTAGCTTGGCTTCGTGGAGAGTTGCTTGAAGGAGAGCTTGCTCAGACATGGGCTGTGCGAAGGAGTGTTTGAGTGAGCTCTCGTTTTCCACCCCAGGGCTGTGTTCGAATGGGCTTCTCTCCATTGGGCTTCGCTCAAATGGGCTTCTTGCATCCCCAGCCCTGTCGATGCGCAGATCACTCTTGGTAATGCCACTGTCGCAGGAGTCAGTTTTGTGAAGGGCACTCTTTTCTTCACCTCCTTCCTCTGTGCTGTTGCCGCCTCCTGCGCTCCCCATCTCCCCACCTTCTTCTGGATCTAGGTTCTTGCTGTCAGCAGTTAATTGTTCTGTGGACTGGGACCCTTCGGCCCAATCCTCCTCTTCTTTCTGTGGCTGCTTTTCTTGCTCAACAGCAGGAGGTGCTGGTGCAATGGAAGTGGCGTTCCTAAACTTTGCCCAGCCTCGACCACTTCCGCTGCTGGTCACACCTCCTGCAGCTCCCTCTCCACCTCCACCCCTGGGCTGCATCAGGCTGTTGAGCCTCTTGCACTTTTGCTCCACCACACCAGGCCTGGGTCTCAGCTCCGCAAGCTCTTGTACACAACTTTGGTCTGACTTCTCAGTGTGGACGAATGCCCGTGAGCCCTGCGGAGGAGTATTCATGGCGACAGTAGCGGTGCTGGAGGCACTGCCAGTACTTGCCCCACCTGTGCACGGTGTGTTATTTTGTTGCTGAGAGGATTTGGGCTGACATTGTGTGTAAAGGTTTGAGTCAGCGTGGTGCTGGGGCTCCACCTGCAAACAGTTGTGCTCGAGGAAAGTCTGATTCTCTCCTTGTGTGTGGCCATCCCTCTGCTGCTTGAACCTCTGGAACAGCTTGCGAACTGGGTGGTCTTCAGGAATGCAGAGAGTCACTTCATTCTTCTGGCGCTCCTGCTCCCTCTTCACATCAGCAATCTTCCTGAAGACTATCTGCAAGAGGGACGGGTCAGTGGTCTGTGCATTAGGACAAAGATGTGGGCTTATATGCATTCATACAGCATGCAGTGTGGGGAAAGAACGACTGCACATTGCGTTCTGCTTGGATCAAATAGATTATATGTATAATGCAACTTTACAGCAAGGATTATGGTCTAGAGCAGCTATGTATCTTGAAATATTTAAGACTCGAAAACAATGCACTTGGGAAATAGTTTGTTAGAATAATGGCGGCACATCTAAGCCCTGAGTCCTTCTGAATTCCCTTAGAAAAGACAAAGGAAACTCACTGATACTTCTTAGCTCCTCACTTACTTTCTTGTTTCACTTGATCTTCGTTACAAGCATTATATATTTTGTTCTCAAGATATTTGGTAGTTGAAGAAATTGTCATGGTAACCATAAATACTAAAAACATTCAAAATGTTTTCACCTATTACACCCCATTTCTCCCAAATCCCAAATGAAAGCATATACTATAAAAACAATGGGGTCACCTATTTGTAGTGACAATAGACACTTTTTCTTAAAATTACAATGAATTTCTACAGTTCATGTTATGCTATGTTCATGAGAAAATCCCACATGCTGAAGAATCTCTAGAAGCCATTGGAGATTTAAACCGTGTGTAAATCCTGAGCCTTTCCAAACACATTTTCAGAAGTATATCAACATTGCACTAATCTGTAGGTCTATCTGAAACTAAGTAACTTCAACTGCTGAATCAATTTCTCACAGCACTCATTTACACTGAAACCAAGAGGGAAAGGAGCAGCGATGTAAAAATAAACACTTTTTTTTATTTTTTTTATTCAAAATGTAAAAAGTGTTGAATATAAAAACTGCAATTCTAGCATACCAGCCATCTATGCACAGTGTCCATGTGCAGCTTGGATACATGCACATACTAGTCAACTGATTACTTAACAGCGGAGAGGGCTGAGAGTAAATCTCAAACTTGTGCAGGCATGAACAGGCTGAATGAACAGTTTCTAAATCAGTCCAAATGAATAATAGATTGCTTTATTCTCACTGAATACAGTTCGAGTGCGAGTCATGAATCTTTCAGCATGTAGTCACAGGAAACAGTAGCTAGATTTGCCTTTGGATTGTTCAGATTAGTAGATGCTTGACTTCTCATAATGGAGCTGTAACAAACTATCAACTTCAGAGAGGTAGTTAAGAGTATATGGTGACTTATACAATCATCCTGCTTCTTTTTGTAAACAGTGTCACGGTAGGACATTTGCTTTTATGACTTGAAAGTATTGCACAGTTTCTCTAGGTTTGGTTGGACTAATTATATTGACTGCTTTTTTGTCTGTTCATATTTCTTGTTTTGTTGTTTTGAATCGATACTGAAAGCTTTAGTCTTGTAATGGGGACAGGCTGGGCATTTCAGAAACAAAGTACAACAAAGCACAACAAAGCACAACAAAGTACAACATAATGTTATATGTTTGCACGTATGACCAACTTACTCTCAAAGCTAGAAACCACTGAACCAAGGCTCTAATCTGTGATGTATAGCCTGGAGATGCTCTATCAACAATGAACAGGAGACTGACTTTGACCTCAGAGAATCTTAATTTCTCATTAAAAAAAGAATCAGAAAAATATAGCAGGGCCATCAGTTCTGAAACAGATAATTGTCCATCATTCTCTGAATGTTGTCATGGCTTCATTCGACTTTTACTGCTTTGCCCTTTAATGCAGCTTTCTGAATGATACAGAAGATTAAGACAAATGATTTAGAGGTGATAAGACAATGATGAATAGTCACTGGAATAGTCACCCTCTCTTTATTTGCCTTCACTGCCAAACAAGGTAAAGAAATCTGTCAACTTTTCATGTGTAAATTTTCTATTCAAGCCTGCCCACATTGTAAGATGAAACTATTCTTGTAGTTTGCAAGTGCAAATACAAATCATGATTTGAATTATGAATAACATGGATCTGGCAGGTAACATAACGTCAGTCAATTGTTGAGCATTTGAGCATTTGACTTTTGTCATTTGGGTGTGATTCATTAGTTTGAGTATTTCTTACCCGTTTGCGTAGATTGCAGGTGAGGATGAGGTTGCGGGAGAATGAGTTGGCAAAGGCTGTATAAAACTCAAGCACCCTGATCAGAGCTTCTCTTTTGATGACGTGCAGATCGCAGTAGGTTAGAGCCCGAACGTTGGCACAAGCACGTGCCAGCGTGGCCTCTTTCCAGAAGACGTCTCCAAACACATCGCCTTTACCTGGACGGGGCCAAAAAGGATCAACTTCTTTATAACAGGCACAAAATATTGAGCTCTTTCACATTAACAGTAACTTTCTTTAATTTAATAGATAAAATCCCACCGAGAGCTAGATTTCTTTTACAGGGGAACCCAGCCACATATGAGTAAGCAAACAACAGAACTGACACATATAGTATAGTACACCCATTGCACATAGAGCATATACAGGACTTTCAACAAAGGAGAAAGTGAACAGTTATAACAGGAATAACAGTGATTACATGGAATCCACAGCTAATTCTTTGGCATCATGAAGGGACTCAAGGCAGGAGAGATTCACTTGTTTAGGTATTCTTTTGCTACTACAGGGTATAATGTTCCTACTCAATACACTGGGTGTCATCACTGCACTGGCCTACTGTAGGTCTGTTTGTAATGGGGCTGAGAGAGAACGTTATATCACATAGTTTTCTTACCAGGATGGGATTTCCCAAATGCCCCTAAGACAACCTTTGTTCTATTCTAAAGCTAATGGGCCCAGTCTATTTCACAGTCTATCTCACCTAGTATGGCAATAACCTCATCGTCCTGGATGACTTCGAGCGAACCAGAGACTACAAAGCAAAGGGTGTCAACACTCTCGCCTATGTGGAATATGAGGTCTCCGGGTGCACAGTGCGTGGTCTGGAACTCCACGGCCAGAGAACGCAAGCAGCCATCACTGGCCAGCCGAAACGCCGGGTGGTCATTGAACACTTGTCTGTTGAGATGGACGCAGATGTCTGCTCGCATGTCTTTGGGACAAATTGAAAGTACCTGAGAGAGGTGATGAGATTTTATAGCAAATGGTTACTCTTTTAAACTCTTTTAGTTCATCCATCACCTTTATTGACCTCTATCTGTGACCAGTAGGAATTGCAACAACAACATTGATGGAACTTAGCTCCTCCTACACAAGTCTGGAGTCTCCGTCCCTTTTCACAACAGAGACGAGCGAACATCACCATGTAAAATACTGGAATAATAATATTGCTTCGTCTTTTACTTTTTTTTGGCTTGAGAATGAGGCTTTTTAGCTTTTTTAGCTTTACCTTTCTAGCTGAAATGTCTTTTGACACCGGTCACCGTTCTCCATCACTGAGTGGTTGAAATTGAAATTGGTTGACTTGAAATTCCAATAAGAGTACGGGCCAGAAAGTGAATTTTGAAAGTCAGGAATGTCAGAAAGTAATCATTGAGTAATTGGTATTGATCAACAACCCTAACCATCCGCAGATATAGTATGGTTATGGGGCACTAAAAAATAGCTTATTGCCCCTTTAAATTAGAAAGATGCTGTATGATTATGGATGATGCTAACTGGATAGATCGTCAGAAAAAAAATCTGTGTTCTTATATTGTTCACTGATAATATTCACTGAATTAGGATATTGATGGTTTATTATGCATATCAGAAATAATATATAGAAATAATAAAAATAACAAGAATAAAGTTAACTATTAGGAACTTGTTCATAAGCATATGCTTGTGCTTACCTTATCTGTGTCGATGCCCTTAGACATAGCCCAGGTGGACACTATGAAGTCCATGACCCTCTCGCTCAGACCTTTAGGTACCTGGTAAAGCTTTAGGAAGTCACGCACATTGTTGAGCATCTCATGGTAGCGGTTAGTGTTGGTGTACATCTGCTGAAAGATGGTGGTGACATTCCCAAAGATGGTAGCATACAGTAGGGCTGAAAGAAAGGATATAGAGGGGAAACAAAGTCTGACAACTAGAGGCAAAGTCAAAATGAAGTAAAAAGGATTGAAATTCTGAGCAAAAGTTGTTGTTTTGTAGGGGAATTATAGGGGTCTACTGTATGTTGGCCTCCACGTGAATCCATGTTTAGAAGAATTCCAGGTGTTGCAATCAGTATCCTCAGTTTCATGTGAGCATAATGTAAACAACGTTTCACTGATGTCTTTAACAGAGTAGAATGCATGCTCAA
>OOFE01021558.1:0-13120 GCA_900323365.1 Monocentris japonica | reverse complement strand
TCTAAATATCTCCAAAGGTTAACACACACACACACACACACACACACACACACACGAGTGCTGGAGTGAGCCCTATCTTAATTTAGACTGCACATTTTCTGAGCAAGAGTACTCTGCTGCAATGACCCCAATGAGTCAGTTAGCATCCCTTATCGTGAGGTTTTGCCCACTCAAGGGGAAAGAAACGTCTCCAGCCTTTAGATCAGGAACACAAAGGTTAGGCTACATATCCAACGTGATGGCTCATTGTCCATTTACTACATCCTAGCCTGCAGGCGAAATCTCCCTTTCTCTTTATCGCTCAGTCCCTTCGTCCTTCTCACATAATTACTGTATCTGTAGCGGAAGATTTATTGGCTGTAATTGAACCCGACACTTCAGTGAGACTGAATGATTTTCGTGATCCAAATACCACCAGAGTAATGGGTGTTTACTTTTCGGAAGTAAAAGCCTTGAAGCGCTGCTGTCAGTTCATGTTTCCCCTCACTCTTTTTGCTGCATCACTTTACATGCTGTTTTAAAAGGAGCGGGCCAAAGCTTGGTACAAGAATGGGAGCCGCAGTAAGTAAAGACTGACAATGGAAGCAGTAAAACAAATGGTAAAGCTATTACTGTGACGATGAGATGAACAACCAGTAGCATTAAAAAGCTGCCATTTCTGTTTTATTTTCTTAAGAGGACTGAATATAACTAAAATTAAGTTTATTCTACTTTCTCTGCTGGTTACAATAAATGTATTTAATCCATAAAAATGTATATTAAGAATTCAAAATTTGGGTAAGCTGGGTTTAGGTGAGTCTACTCTACATTACATTCCTACATGAAAGTTTCAAAGTTGAGAATGATAAAGAAACCAAGATGTAAAATAGCCAATAAAATGGAGTCAGTCCAAAAAAGTCATTTCAGTGCATTTGTGAAGCTGTAATTTACAGGTGCCCCCTGTGTGCAACTGTCAACCAAATGGTCTCTAAAATTAAAACCAGAAAATATTTGGAATACAAGAAACTAGAAAAGGGATCAGTTTAGGCAATAATGAAAAATAAGGACAAAATGCAAGAACAGTCAATCAGTGTATTTTGATTTGGAGAGGAAATGGGGCTGAGTGAATCTTTTGAGATTAATAGAGATCAATAGCCTTGGGCTTGTTTAGTCTATCTAAAACTTTATAATGATTACAAGTGTTTGATAAGTTCAGTATGAGAGCCTTGTGGATTAACAAGAAGGCAATGCATCTCTCTATTAGAGGGTAGCGACTCCCAACCCTCAGAATGGCACAGCGGGCTGGGTGGGTGCTGAAGATGTCACTTTTAATTATCCACATAGCTGAGTGGTAAACTGCGTCTAGTGGTTCAAGCACTGAGGCTGCAGCTTAATGTGACCGGAGTCAAGAACAGAAAACGTCATCTGTGGAACTCTTCATGCTCTCAAGGATAAAATAAAATTTATGTCTATACAAAAAAAAAGCCATATTCTCTCACTTTCACTCAAATTATCAAAATGGATTTTATCATCTATCCAGATTCCCAGATATTTTGTTTCCATTCAGGAAACAAAACTACAGTTCTAAGTTTTTTTTTCCTCCCACTGGATTAAAGTTGACACTGCTCCAAATTGCACATCAACCCTGCCTCCTGTAAGTCTATTAGACCTGATGACACAGCCTTGCTGATTTTGTTGAAGCAATTTGACAAGGTAATCTCAACGCTGTAAAGTAATTCCTGAATGGGAAGGGGGGGATGCCCTGACGCCCCGGCTGTGCGGCTTTATGTCACAACAAAGATAGTGTGAGCAGTATCAGGCTTGTCACACCGACTGGGGGGGCACATGGACAGAGTAGCACAGGAAACACTTCTAGGAGCTGTCATTTTTTTTACCTGTATCAACTGATGAAACTATTGAGGTGACTACAACAGTTATGCAGCAGGCAACCAAATGACAACCCTCCAAAATGCCATTTGTGACTCCTGAAACTCATTTATTGCCAAATAAAAGACTCAATGTGCACTTCTTCAGGGTTTTCCAGTGGAGCTGCTCAGTAACCAAGTGTAGAAGAGTGTAATTGTATTGGGCAGCGTCCAGGTGCAAGTGTGTGTATGTGTGTAACCCTCACACTTCCTTCAACTACTCCCCTAGGCTGTTGCTATAAATAAGAAAATAGTGTAAATCTACTTGTCTGGTTAAATAGGAGATAAAGGGACTGTATACTGAACTGATAAAACTGTAACTGTAAAAACTCTAAACATGTAACTGCATGCATTTTTTTGGAGCAAAATTTGGCAAATTATATGATCCCAAACATTTCATTCTACCAAACAGCCTCTATTAGGTGTTGCAACTTATCCATGTGTAACTACCAGGCGTATGTTGATCATACTGTTCTTGGATTTGGCATTGTACCTGTGGAGATCTTCCTGAGCCTCTATAATAGACATATGTTACTTTAATGGCAGCTGTTAGATGTGGAGCACATTATCTTGTGTAGCGTGCAAGTAAATGCAACCAGATTGTTTTGCCTTCCTGTGAGCTTCTCCTGGCAGATTATGAATGGATGAATGCACAAAAGAAATGAAATTAGCGTCAAAGGATGTACAGTTCATTTGAAGTGGATTACGCACCTTTTTTTGTCCACCAATTGGATTTAGTTTGACTCTAAGTGTTGTCTCTTTTGTCCGTTGGAGGAGAGTAGTAGTGGTCACTTCGATTTAAGTTATTTTGAATGTCCAATTTCACTTGACAAACTATCCAGTCACAACTGAATAAATAGTTTGAGGATTTGAGCTATTTGTCAGTGAGAAGGCTTGGGAGAAAGGAGGAAAGAGTGTGAGTGTGAGAGTGTGTGTGTGTGTTAGATTGCTGTCTTTCTATGTGGCCACCATTTTTGCCAAGAAAAGTAAAAAATAACATTAACATTATCTAACAAAACCAGTCACAGTGCTTCCAATATGGATGTGATTTAGATGAAGATTTAGTTTCAGCTCTCAAAAAGCCATGTGGTCAGACACTAAAGGAACATATGAACTTCTGAAAATGTGTATTAGATGAGGTATGAGGGTTTAAAAACTTTTTTTAGACCTCACACCACACCTTTAGAATGACAATAGTTTGATGAGTGCAGGATACTGTTGGGAAGTGATCGACTACTCACAGCCCACCATCATCATGGCCACAGAGAAAATCTTCTCGCCGTCTGTGGTTGGAGCAATGTTACCGAATCCGATGGTGGTGAGACTCGTCATGGTGAAGTAGAGGGAGGAGATGTAGAGTGTGTCCTTGTTGGGGCCGCCCTCCCACTGGCCTGTGCCACTTGCGTTGTAGCGGTAAGGTGTGCCAATACTGAGGGCCAGTTGGTAGAGCCAGCTGTCTGTCTTAATGGTATTGGTGGCCTCATCGATGACCTCGTAGTCTCCGATGCTGTACCAGATGCAGGCCAGCCAGTGGGCCACGAGGCCAAAGACACACACCAGCAGAACCAGGACGGCTGCTCCGTATTCCAGATAGTGGTCCAGCTTCCTGGCCACTCTGCCTAACCGCAGCAGTCGGATCACCTTGAGCGAACTGAAGAGGCTGCTAAGACCCTGGACAGTGAGACAAGTCGAAGAGATGAACCGGATATGTTGTAGTAATGTTGAAATAATTGTGCACAAGTGTTTCTTATAGATACAGGAAGTGCAGATGTTCTGATGAAAAATGTGGCGATACAATTTGGAAATGCTTGCTAATGCACATATCATACAATGAATCATTTCAGTCTTAAAACGATACTCCCCTCCATCCCCAATAGCAGTAGATAAATGACTCTTTTCTCACATGGATGGAAAGATAGGATTGTGAATCTGAATCTTATAGGAACCACATTCTCAAAACTCACTGTATATTTTCTGATTTTTCTATTTGCTATTATTTGCTTGTATTTTGAAGCGAGGGTCAAGTCTCGTGCCACCTTCACATGAATTTCCTTACTGGGAGCACGGAGTCTTCTGCCCGCGTCGTATTCCTCTGAAAATGTGAAGAGTCACGGAGACGACTTGCAGGAGAGGCAGCAGTGATGGGGTCCTTCACAGACACACGGGTAAGGAGAAATATCTCTTATCTTACATATGACGTACTGATGTCTAAAGCTTTTCAACAATAAATCAACCCCAAAGTAGAAGAATTGTCAGAAAACATAGGTAAGCAGTAAGAGCAGAAATATGTTTACCTGAGAATTACTTTCTGACCTGAATCATTGCCCTAACCCCGCCCCCACACCTCCCACCCATCACTCATCCACTCACCAGTAATGGGGTAGCCTTGCATTTCAGGATCTGGGGTAAAGGTCAAAATGAATTCACCATAATAGCCTAAGTGGATTCTGGATTCCTGGCTTGACATCTTAAACTTCATCTATTTTTCACTCTACTTTTTTAACAGTCTGACTCCAATCATCATCAAAACAGCATGGAGGGCACTTTGGGTCTGAGTATGTTCAATAAGGCAACCCTAAATACATTCAAATTCAACTACCTCGTCTACATTTTCAAAGGCATTGATGATATCATAGGGCAGACAGGACAGCAGGTCAATGACAAACCACGTCTTCAGGTAGTTCATTCGGATCAGCCTAGCGTCTGAAATGACCTCTCCGGCAGGGCCCACGAAGGTAGTGTGGAAGTTGAGCACGATATCAATCAGGAAGATGACATCGACAACACTGTCCAGCACCAGCCAAGCCAAATTGTTTTGCTTGGTCTTAAAGGAAACATTATAGGGCACCATGATGGCAGTGTAGAAGGTGAGGATGAGGATGACCCAGTCCCACGTGGTCTTGAAGGCGCAGTAGTGGAGGATGATGTGGGGAGGCGTCTTAGGGGCTTCTTGCTTATACTGAGGGAGAATATCTGAGCCCAGCTGAAGAGCCTTCAACGGAGAGGAAATGGTTACAGAGAATGTGTGCATCAAGGGAGAGTGGTCTCACCAGATTAATTAATCATCAATCCTTTCCATTGTGGCAATCAATATTTGAAGAGGTCTGTTTCACAATGAGAAATCCATTTGAAAATGTGACACCAACCCTTACAATACTGATTAATAACACAAAGTTAAAGGGAAATTCCACCCAGAGATATTTTGTGATGAAGTGTTGTAATTTCTGGTGAAAAAAAATAGTGAGTTAGTGATTTCCTACATTTCCCAGAATGATTATCTTATCCAGATGTCTTGTGGCTGCATTTCATTCTGGTCTGCTGAGGCTACTGTCTGTGGAGAGATTGGTGTCTCTTCCTCTTCTACTGTGGATTTCTCCTTGTATGATTGTTGAACATGCACAATGGTGAGTCTGGAAAGGAGCCCTTGTTCTTTGATTCTGAGGAGCTGACACCAAAACCTGATGCCTACCGTTGATGTTTTAGACAGCTGAAACAAATTCTGTTATTAAACTCAATTTTAGCTGCGCTGAAAATGTCTTGACATGACGTGGTTGACATTTGTCCATTTATCCACGGGAATAAGACAAATACGCCACCAAACAACAAAATGGGCCCAGAAATGCAAAACCTTTTTGTTTTTTAGGGTGTATTTTTTCTTTAACTCTGGTAATAGTTCCTGGTTGGAAAAAGCATTACTCTTTAACAGACCAGCTCTTTTATATTTTATAAATATTGATGATGAACTTCTAAAATGGATACATAGCATTTTCAAAATGAACTCTTCATTTCCACCTGGCGGCTGCTCACCTCAGCCAGTCTGGAGGGCTTGTGGCTGACCTCAGTCGTGCTCAGCGGTGTTAACTGTTGTACCAAGTTGCGATTGTTGGTGAGTGCCCGTGTCAGCCTGGCAAACTTGGTCCATCCTGCCCAGAGATAAGAAGACTGGAGCTGTATTGCTGTACAAAGTGCAATATGGCAATTGTGGCATCAACACACAAGTCTCATTATTGTTCTGTTATCAGATTCCTTGTCCTGTTTCATGCAAGCTCTCATTGGTGCAATTTTTTCATTTTCATTTTTCAATTTTCATTTAAAAAGGTGGGGTTGCCACGTGTTTCCAGTGGGCGTGAACAAGGCAGCATTGGCAACAGTCAGTTTTCAATACTGCAAACTGTTGGTCTCAGTGAGCAGTTGAGCAGTGAGCAAATTCACTATGAGACTATATTAGTAAGTACGTACCTGCAGTACATTCCTCCATATAAGTAATGACACATTCTCACTCAGCAACCAAAAGAGACCTGACGCTGTGTGTACATGGCACATGGATAGACTTTAAAATAGGGATTGCTTTGTTCCTCTGTCAGCTGGAAAATGCTTGTGTTAACCAGACTGACATCTCATTGTTTCTGCTCTGTATGAGCAGTATTTACATGGAAACACATACACAGTTACATTCACCACTCCCATGTGGCTTGAGCTAGCCTTTCTTTCTGCTTGACATAAAGGATTTTAGTGGCAGTGCCACACGTAATCCCCGGGGATTTGGCACTGTGTCGACCCACGGAGACTTGTGTTCACTGACCTGGACAGACAACACCTGGACAGTTGTACGTTACATACCAGAAACAACGCCTGTTAAGTCATAGCCACTCATGTGCCCTCGGACTTCTCAAGTAATTTGTTGAACTCTACAACAAATTCTACATTCTGACTGGATTCCCAAAGATTTTTTCCGATGGCTTCCTAAAGGATTTTTGTAACAAAAGCATACAGTCTCTTTAAATATTTAGATTTTACAAGCGGCAAAGTTTAGACACGAGTATATAAACACTATTACTCACCTCTTGTTGATTCATCTTCAATAGGCTGCTTGAAAAGTGTAATGTCTCTGAAGGTACAGAGGAAAAGGACCACTTTATCGTTTTCATTTCTGATTGGGGCTACCTGCATGTAAAGCCATATGGGTGTCCCTGTAGAAGTACGTGTGAAAGAAACAAAAAGATTAGAGTTGTCGGAGAGCAGAAACGAAAAATGAAACCGAGACCTGTATGGACACATTAAAGACACAATATGTCATATATCTGGGCCACGTTCTCAACTTTTAATCATGCTTCTGAAGAGTTTAATAAATAAAATATTGGACTCTAGCGATACTCACTATTCTTCGTATATAGCAGCACTTCAAAGAATTTGGACTCATAGTTATCAAAGGTGTGTCTGATTTTGTCTATAGTCTTCCTATCAGTCAGGTCGCCATACATGAAACTGCATCAGCCAAAAGGTGGAGAGAAAGAAGACGAAGGGCAGAAGAGGAGAGATTGAAAGACAGACAAAAGTTCTTTAAGTCAATACTGTAATTATTGCTCCGATGTTTTATTGTTATATGCATAACAGAGTTAAGATTAGCTTGTATTCTGTTTCTGTAGTCTCCTGTCTTGAAGATCTTACCACCTCCACATTTCTGGTAGAACAGAAACACTCCACTATGCCTTCACACCCACTAGCTAACAGTGACCCCTGACCCCCAGCAGGCCCCTCGTACTTGCATGTGCTACTCCTGTGCATGACTTCGGCTCTGTGGTAGCCAGACAGCTTGCAGAATCCATCATTGCTATATACTACTGGCCATTCCACTATCTGCGCATTTCCCAACAGGAAACTAGTTTCTGGGGAAAAGAAAAACACAGACATGCAAAAAAGACAGGAGTCCGAAGCAGATTATTGTTATTATTATTATTATTATTATTCACTACACACAACATACCTCCAGCCCACTTTGCACCTGTTGCCTTCAGGAGGTTTTAGTGTACTCTACCTGCTCTGAACTCTGAAAGCCAGGGCTTTCTCATTATTAATGTAAGTGAGTTTTTTCTTTTTCTACATTGCTGTCAACTGATATTGTTGTCAGTGCTGTTCAAATAAGGAAACAGTGCTTTCAGTCCCATGTTTTGAGTGAGTCTTGGCATTGTCGTGTGGACCTGTTTAAAGTGACTGCTGACAGTCAGACCAAGTGTCATGAATTAGTCAATACATCAGCCTTTACCTGCAATATTCAGTGTACATTTAAACCAGTATAAAGCCAATTTTGCGTTCATTTGTTTGGTTTGTTTAGCTTACTTTTTCTACATGGGTCTATTAATAACATCATTTGCAGTGATGAACATTCTTAAAATTAAGTACATGAAGGAAAAAGAAAAAGGCAAAATACACAAAGGAAAAACACCAGTAGGGGAACCAGAAGAATCAGGAGAACACTAGGATGTTCTACCATTAATATTGATGAAATATTGATGGGAGGTTCTCTAAGGAAGAGACGTTTTCACCAAATGGCAAGTGCACTATCACTTAGGTATAGTTAGTTAGTTAGTTAGTTAGTTAGTTATTCTTCAAGATGATACTTGTTTACCTTCAACTTAATCCTTGGGTTTTGGGTGCATTTATGCTTTAAAATACAGTCTGAGTTGGCACTGACTTAACATCACGCAATAATGAATCCACCTCACAGGCAATACATTACAGTGTTAGCATGCAAGTTTGATCAATAATCATTAACGTTTCAGATAAACATCCCACAGTGAATATGCCGAAAATGCATTATGAACATGCTTGTACAATAACTACCTTGGTTAGACATTTTATAAAATGTTCCATTATCTTTATAATTTCTTTGGCATGCACTGCATCTGTAGATTTTGGACAAGAACTTCCAATCACACAAAAAAAAAAAAACAAGGAGAACGCTACAGTTATACAGTTATTTTCACAGACAGACTGTCAATCCAAATGTGACTTTCTGTGACATTAATCCACTGCAACATCATTCAGAGATAGGCTACCCTTACGAAAAAGAAATACAGTAATCTGTAATAACTTTAGGATACTACACAAATACCACAGAAAACATATACAATATTGGCATATTATAGGAATGTTAGGAGTTTTACAAAAAATACCATAAAGTAAGATCAGGTCACTATTAACTTACTTTTTATTTCATACTTAAGTCCCTATAGGAATACTACAGGGTTTTTTGTTGTAGGGTATGTAGATAAACCACTGTAAACATATTTCACTTTATAGCATCATTGTCAAATATGCTCATGTTGAAATCTCAAGTTCGGTCTCTGGTTTGTTGTCAGTGAGCAGCTCCACGCAGTACATCTTGAATCATGAACTGGCATCCTAGCAGCTCTGGGAGAAAGATGATGTGCACAAATGGAGCCTGACTGGGATTTGTTATAAAATTGCTCCTCTCTGTAACTTTACCACCTGAGATCATAATAATCCCTGACGAAAAGGAACCGTAGTGAGCCTATGATTAATTGTAGAAGGATACTATACAGATATCAGGAAAAAAGTCCCTTTAGGAATGTTATAGAGATATTATAGTGATTTTCCTTCAAAGAAGTAACGAATCATATGAGAACATAGACAAGACGCAAGCCTAATATTTCAGAATATCATTCAAGAGTACTGCTTTAGCCTACATTTTGCCTGGATAAAGTTCAAGTAGTTGTAAAAAAAGAAAAAAGGTTATAGGTTATACTGTTTGCTATTTAATATGACCCTAAATGAAAATAACTAATGTATGAGTTTGCTTAAGCATTTTCACAGCACTGGTGGTTAATTATGGCTGATACCTTTGATTAATAGACACGAATTCATATTTTACCTTTTAAAATAAAACTTACCACTTGAGCGCCGGACAATATTTTCCAGAAAGGTGTTCTGAGGTGCTACCAGCCCTCTCTTGCCCCCATGCATTATGGTGGGCCGGGGTTAGTCGGAGAGAGTCACTGCTGCTTGACGGTCGTCGTGATGTATCTACTCCCATCAATGATCTGCCGGTGTTGAGCTTGGACTGCCAGTGTCAAGCCAGCCAGAATTACAAACAAAACTTTCAATCCTGTCTTTCAAAATAAAACCCTTATTGACAAACGTGTCTTTTTTCAGTAACACAAAGTACAAAAGTGTGAATAAAAGAATATATTTAAGTAGGATTCAGTATTAAATGAAAATGCAATTTTTTTTTCAAAATGTCCTTTTCACTGTACATATCCATAGCCATATAGACCTATGGTAGATGCTATATATTTATACGGCTGGCAGAAAATACACAAAAAAAGACCCAATCACAAAACATATACAACTTGGAAAGATATGTACTACCTTGAAAAAGATAAATTTAACCCATAGCCGTGGCACAAACTCCTAGAAGCTATATAGCTATGCCTTAATTTTGAAGGAAACCCCGCATAACTTCCGGTAGGTATTGTTCTAATTATCTCTGACTGGCTTGAATCAATCAATTCGACCCCCGTGAAATCGGTGTAAACATAAGTGCTTTGAAACAGATATAGGGGCTTAAAGTGTGTTTGTGGTAGTCAATAGTGAGTTTATAGTGACCTTTATAGTATTTTTTCATCTCCTATGGTATCACTATAATATTCCCATAAGTATTTATAGTTTTGCTGTAATATTTGTAAAGTATATTGTAATTTAATACAGATTTCTAGATTTACACAATTCTATCATTCTTTTCTATAGATTGATTTGATTCGAGGAAGATGTTGATGGGCTACTAACTTCAAGTTTGTGTATACCAAAGTAACACCTAACCAAAGTTGATCTTTTCTGACTTTCTGATGAGCATGCATACACTCATCTGATACTGAGGTTATCAAATGCAGAAACGTACATATTGTGGAAAACAGTGATTTGTATATCTGTCGCACCTTTTGGTTTTGATCAAAAATACATACTTCACGAGCAGAGACAATTTCACTCCACTGTCCCAATGCTTTTCCCCTATAGATTGTCAGTTTCCTTATCCACCTGCACCCAGTCTTCCCTCCCTGCAGTCTAGGTAGACCTCATGTGTTTTATGAATTTCACACCTCTGCAGGAGCATTAGAAACATGTTATGTCATATGTTTAGAGATATGTTTCAAAATGTACGAAAATCTTATTTCTACATGTAGATGGAAATCATTTCATATGTATTTTGAGTTCCAGTATACGAATGAAATGTATTTTTTGCAGTAGTGGCAATTCATAATAAATCCAGTAGGTGGTGGTATTTTAACATTTTGAATAACGAAAAAAAAAACAGGAAGAAGGTAGTTTTAGTATTTTTTTTTTAATTGAAGTAGAAATTGAACAACAATATATGGCAAGTGATACATCATCAGTAGTAGGCTCTTTAGAAAACGGAGCACACAATTTAAACAGAAATATAAGTTAAAAAAGACAAAAAAAATAGCTAAGGGGTCTCTTCTAATAAATCTAAGTCATCAATAATGTTCAGTAGTTTTTTTGCTGTTTTCTTTTTCATATACTTCAGTGATTTCTCTGGTAAAAACCACCAATAAGGGTTGTGTCTTAATACATTTACATTTATGGATAAAAAAATTACCTAAAATAAATAAGGTGTTCAACAGAAATTCAGAATTCTTGTCCTCCATTATGATTCCAAATGCAATATTATTTCTGGTAAAATGGGAGCGAGAAAGGACTTTAGATTCTAGCCAATCATACATATCACACCAGAATGTATTGCTCCAAAAACAGAAGAAAAATAAGTGATCCGTAGTCTCTATTTCTTCATCACAGAATATACAGTTATTGTGATCAAAATTGAACCTATGTCTAAGGAGATCTCCTGAAGGATATATATTGCTAAATACTTTGAAATGAAGCTCTTTTGCTTTGGGGGGTAAAGGTAAGTTTAAGAAGTTAATGCGTAATTTCTTTAAGGTAGGCTGACAAAAGGTATGAGAGGCTGAGTTACTGCTGAATTGCATAGGATACAAGACATTTGTAAAGAGACCACGGATCACTTTGTTTGGCAGAATCTTGCTTGAGAGATCATGTCCATCAATCAACAGTGAAGGGGGATGAGGGGGGGCAACCATATGAGGTAATGCGTTTTTAGTCATCAAAATAAAATAAGTTGATATGCTTTTAATAACCTTATCTTTTTTATGCTTTTAATAACCATATCATATTGTTTACGGTTGCACTGGAATTTCATGCAGAAATTTCATACAGAATCCCTCAAAAGGTAAGATGTTGCCAGATTCATCTAATAAATGGGTGATAGACCAAATATTTTTCTCCATCCAGTCACTGAACAGGAAGAAGGTAGTTGCAGAGAGATTTCCTTCGAGGAGAAAAGTCTACTACAAAACCTACTTGGGAGAGGTGTGGTAACCAAAAAATAACACTTCCGAGTGTAGCAAAATTACAAAAGGTCAAACGTGTGAAAATATATATTGAAACTGCTTTATTAGTATTTAATCATCGAACCCAATAAGTGACAACTCAGTGTAATATTTGATGTCATAATAATGTCGAAAAATACCATCATATGCACCATTTATAACTACAAAGTGCATAATGTACACTGTGCAGCAGCCATACAAAACACATACTAAATTAGACACTGCACAGGTCACCTTTCATTGTTGCTGCACAAAATCTATGGCAAAGGACTCCTACACACCTGTACTTTAAAGATTTAGGCCTAAGCAAATCGGACACTGCACAGTGAAGCATTGAAAATAAACATTTTACAGTAATGATAAACACTGTGTATTGTGTATGTTTCAAATGTGTGTAGTGTGTTGTTAACGTACATTAGCCTTTGTGCATCGTGCACAGTTTTTGCAGTATGGCTGATTTTCAAGGCCTGCCACAATTCTCTCTGCGACCGCTTAGGCCTAAATATTACATTACATTACATTACAGGCATTTAGCAGACGCTTTTATCCAAACCGACTTACAATAAGTGCATTCAACATAGGTAGGCAAAAAACTACTAGTCACCAGAAATTATGAGTGCATTTCCTTCCTAAAACAAGCATCTAAGAGCATAACCAGTGCTAAGGTAAAAGTGCAATAAGTTCGCTACCTACTTTTTATTTAAACAAATGACAAATAAGTGAAGCAAAATAAAGAGCTAAGACAAATAAGTGAAGCATATAAGCAAATGCTAAGACAAGTGAAACAAATAAGCAGGTGCTAAGAGGAAGGGTCAGGGTAGTGTTTCTTGAAGAGGTGGGTTTTCAGCCTGCGGCGAAACATGGGCAGAGATTCTGCTGTCCTGACATCAGTGGGCAGTTCATTCCACCACTGTGGGGCCAGGACAGAGAAGAGTCGTGACTGTGTAGATCGGCCGCAGGGGCCTCTGAGCGACGGGGCAACCAGTCGCATCG
>OOFE01021555.1:19814-34945 GCA_900323365.1 Monocentris japonica | reverse complement strand
TGTATCTGATAAGTGAAACAACAGAATTGGCTTTGGCATAATAATTCAGAAGTTAAAAAGAGCGCACTGCACAGAAACCTCACCTACAAAAAATACAGCTGCTCAAAAATAGCAGAGAGTTGCTGAAAAAGTAATATCCCCTATCTGCAGACAGCAACAGCATACATGTTTTAATATCAATAACCACATTGGGTTCCATTCAACACATCTTAAAACTAAATGCCCTACCTGCAGACAGCCAGCAAGCAGTCTTCGATGGAGTCTCTCTGAGCCTTGGTCAAGCTGAGAGCCCTGGAAAGGCGGTAGACTGCCTGGATGAGAGAGTCCACCAGAGAAGCATGGCCCTCTGAAGCACAGAGCAGAGCTGAGCACTTGGTGAGCAGGGGAAGCACGGTCATACACAGGTACCTGTTGAGGGCCAGGGCCATGTCAGTGGACCCTAGGTCAGCCTGCAAAAGAAGAGGCAACAGCAAGCCCAATTAAGGAGAGAAACTTAGTGTATCTACACAGACAAGGAGTGAGGGAGCAGGGATAAGAGACAGGGACAATGACACAACAACCTGATTAAAAGTACAACCAAAAAGATAAAAAAGTGTTTCTGAAAGAGGTTTAGACAGTTATATCAGTGCAGACCACAACATGTCTATCACAAACACAGATTCACACTCAAAAATCTACTTTGATTAGGAGGGAGGTACACAATAGTGATACTGAAAACCACAACACTGATTCATTTAGTAGCAGACATTTTTGTGAATTACACCAGTACATTTTAAGGTAATTTACCCAACAAGGTCCTTGTCAGTGCAGATTTACAGTTGATCACTCAAGTGATGTTTAAGAGGCTTTTCCAGTGCAATGGGTTAGAGCTTATTGCTTCAGTAGTAATGGGGATGCTGGCTGCAAGAAACAGTACAGCAGATCTCCCTAAGTGATGATAATTAATAGATAATCACAGTAACAGTGCGGTAATTCAGAGCCAAGTCACAACTAACAGCAGTGGTGGATGTTTTCCATTGGTGATGGTAAACAGGTTGGATCAATGCCAAGTCACAGTCAATCACTCCTATGATGTTACACTGGATCTCTCCAGCAAGCAACTGTGGCAGCAAAACAAATCTGTCCCTGCTCACAGTGTCAAGTGAGGCAGCTGCTTGAAGGTCAGGCAGGAAGCCAACTTCTAGCAGGTGAAGAAGAAAGCTTTGGTTCTGGATGCCATAGGCACGGTCCAGGAACAGAACCATAGCCGCCTTGTGGTCTGGGCAGAATACCGTAGACGGGTCAGGCTCAACCACCGTACCATCTGGAGGAATAAAAGAAGAACACAGATCAGGTTTGGACAGATTTGAAAAAAGTTGAAGTTGTTTGATTACTGAACATGTTTGCACTAACTGGGAAAAGCTCTGGATCGGAGATCTCAACTTAATACCATAAATGCAATGCAATACATGGCTCAATTACAGCTAAAGATTACAGCTATGTACTGAGTATCTATTAAAGAAAAATGAAACTCCATCAAGGACCAATAACTTACCATTACACAGTTTGTGGTCCTTTGAATGTTTTGTTAATAAAGTTTTAATAAAGGTTGTGATAAGAAGACTACAGGGTGATCTGACCTTTCGCCAGCCCAGGGATTTGAAAAGGGATGCTGATGACCCCCTCGAGGTCCTGGATGGGGATGAGTGACCTCAGGATGGCCCGTGTACGGATGGCTTCCCCCTTGCCAGCATGGATCAGCTGGACAACATTACAGAATAAACATTTTCATGATCATCCATATATATCACAACTGGGTTTATTGATGGACATAATACATAATGATACAGTTACTAATAGAATTTACAAGATATATACATTAATAGTAATTTTAAAAAATGACACAACTGGTGACTTGTTGGTCAAATTGTTGTAGAATATCATGAATTGTTTTTTGTCGAAATTGACAGACATTGAATATCTATATTAAGCAACCTACCACAAACAAATATTTCAGTTTCTCATCTCCGCACATATCTGGACCAAGCCATTCAGTTGAAAAGCAAATGTACTGATAGTGATTGATAGTGATTGATAGTGACTGATAGTAGCGAATTAAACCCAGAGACATCAGTGGGTATTGACTGGGGAGGATTCCTGAAGGCTAGAATATACTCACGTGCATCTCCGGAGCGCAGCGCCCCAGCAGGTCAATGAGTGCTGAGTAGAATGTCATGATGGCATGTCCCATGTGGATGAAGTCGTCATCATCATCCTGGACAACGTCTCTGTTACAGGAAACAATTGTGGCAGTCAAAAGCTTGTCATAAACTGTGATAAATCAAGTTTTCAGTCTATTTTTCTTTATTAGCAAACTTTCCAACTCATATTGATGGCAGGATTTTGAATTGGACTGGAGTGCTTATCCTTAGATAAAGCAGCTCATAAGCCAGACGGGATAAACAGCAGGCAACTGACAGCCTTACAGTATTGTTTTGGATAAATGACACACCAACACACATACACACACACAAACACACACAAAAAGAATGCCACTTTTTTTTTTTATATTTGATTAGTATGAAACCATTAACAGGGAAAGTGTGCTATTTTTTATTTTCTAAACTTTCATCACCCTCAAAATTTTTTTAAATCTGTGACTCCTATTGTAATAGGAGGGATTCAGACAGAGGTCAGCTTCCATATTAATACGTCCCACATCAAAGTTGAATAAAGCATATTAAAAATCAACAGTTTTAAGAAAGTACAGTCAATTCATGAGAGCAAAGGTGATAAAACATTCAACAGTGTTGAACAGGCTAATTCCCAATGGGGCATTTTAATTCACTACCTGCATTTAAAGCAGCAATGTTGAAAGCAAGCGAAATTGTGAACTGTTTTATTATATATTGACCAAATATCCTTGGTAATACTATCTGTTTATTGACTCATGACAAGTCTGAGGCTGTCAGAGAGAGGGGACAGATAAAGTACACTATCAAAAAAAATCTAAATTTTGCTCTTTTCCTTTGTGCAACAGCTTCTAAAAACATAAAAACGTGGGACCACTCTGTCACACCTCACCCCCATCCTACAGACAAACAGTTTTCAATACTCAATATCTAATGAATTCTGACTGACAGTGTTCTGCTGGACTGGTAGGTGGTGGCGGGTCCATCCATGGAGGGGTCCTCTGAGATCCTAATGGCTTCCTGCATGGCTGCCAGGAGGCCCTCTCCCCCCTCACCTCGCAGGGCAGGGCCAAAACA
The DNA here is from genome assembly GCA_900323365.1 of Monocentris japonica. Classification (NCBI taxonomy): domain Eukaryota; kingdom Metazoa; phylum Chordata; class Actinopteri; order Trachichthyiformes; family Monocentridae; genus Monocentris; species Monocentris japonica. Next base: position 31,697 of record OOFE01021555.1, on the reverse strand, counting down.
CTCAGGCCGACGAATCAGCAGCCTTAAAACCACATAAGCATTTTCCTCCACGCTCTCACCTGTGGTTATGGCATGAATGCACAGGACAGACAAATCAGTGATGGACTGGATCAAATTGTGGACTGTGTATGGGAGGGGGATGAGGTATATGAAGTATATTGTCAACGTTTTTTCAAATCTCCCAACTGAGCAGAATATCAGTGATAGAAATGCTTATAGAAATGATACTATTAAAACAGACTGAGGAGCTTAGTGAAAATAATAGCCAATGCCATTCTCAACCCCTTAAAGGACAGTTTGAGCTGATACCCTCTGGGCACTGCTTCAGAGTGAGTAAAATCAATAGTAAGGCTCAATTATCTCTACTGCAATTAGATTGCTTCATTTGCACATGAAACGTGCCTGTTGTGTCTGCTTTTCTTATTTTGCTCTGATTGCTTTTTTTGCACTGTACTACACCGTACTGCATTGAACTACTAGTTCCTCTCAGGTCTTATCAACTGACATACAGTATACAGTGTATACTAGTATACAGTGGGGTCCAAAAGTCTGAGTCCACTACCAAGAACTCTTTCATTTATCAAAAACTAATAAAAATAATTTTAGTCAAATGATATTTCTCAAACTACTTTTTTTTGTTAAGTAATTTAATTAATAATTTAAAATATTTTTCAACGGAAGTCCTTTTTCAAAGTTAAAGCACTAGCAGTAGCTACAATTAGTTTTTGATAAATGATGAAAAAAAACAGTTCTTGGTATTGGACTCAGACTTTTGGGCCTCACTGTATGATTTGGTGACCAAATTTCCCTCATGGGACAATAAAGATTTTATCTGAATTGAATTTATCAAACTAGCATGCAGGGTTACAGTAATTCTATGCAGAGTGTTTTGTCAGCAATTGAGGTTTGAAAAGTCTTTTAATATTTCATCATTTGACTGGAAGTCCGATTATCAGGATTTCATTTGTGGGTAGGTCTAATAGGTTACCATTGCAGAAAACAGCAAAACGTAGGAAATCCAGGTAACGCTCGCCCTCAACGGGGTTCCATCCAATATCAGGATAGCCTTTAGCCACCAGCATCGGACAGCTCAGGAGACCACAGCCAGCAAGGTACTGGACAACCTGGGGATTACATTACATTATATTATATTATATTAAAATTTAATGATACACTGCAGCAGCAAAAATAGGATAAGAAAATAGTATATGAATAAGAATAGAGTAAAGAGGAGGTAATAAAGGTAACACAACTGATACTTCACATATTAGCACATACTACGTAAAATTAATGAAATAAACAGGAAAATATATGAATTTACAGCATGCAAGGTTGCAGGAGAGAGGCAGAGGAGTGGACAGAGAGAGATGACTTAACAGACAGTGAAAGTACCACCTACGTACATAGAACCATGACACCAAACATTTACTCAACATAGATGACTGAAAGGATACACAGAGACAAAAAAAATACAACGGCACAGTATGTTCTTCACAGTACAGCGCAGCTATCTATGTATACACAGCATAATGGAGACCATAAATAGAGGTACTGCAAGAACAGAGGAGGGTTGATCGTATGAACTCAATTCACCTTCTCTAGGTCAGGTTCCCTCAGTGCTAAGGCCAGCTCATTGTTATCCATAACAGAGGCTGCTGCCACATCCAGAGGAGTGGCCCCACGCATGGACGGAGAGGCTAGGGGAGAAGGGCATAAAAACATCAGCACTCCAACACACAAACTATTTCTAATAGTATAATAGCTGTTATTACAGCCTTAGCAAAACTGCATTCAACACATAACAAGAGGACAACTAACAAGAGCAAGTCTCCAGACTAAGAATATAATGTTTAAAAAGTAGTCCAAACCTGGACAACACATTTCCTCATGATCGAGATAATGTATGTATGCCTACATACGCTCTGTGTCTGTGCATAGATCAAGTATGCATACACAGAGAGCGGTAACAGACTAACCTAGGCCAACACTGCTGTTCTCCAGCAGGTAGCTGAGGTGGTCAAACAGGGCTCCCTGATTGTGACGGCTGATGCGGCAAAAATAACACAGGAAGCGACAGCAGTGGGCCACCATCTTGGGAAAGGTGATTTCCTGGCAGAAGAAAATGCAAGGATAAAAATAAATTCCTCTGCTCACCCTGGTGGAAACATATTGCCAAATTACATGACACACATTAGTTAGAACATATTTTTCTTATCTACTGTAACTCTTGACTAAGTGACCAACTGATCAACTGGTCACTTGAACAACAGCTGATGTCTAGTTTCCTTGGTCACATGTATTTTCTCCATGTTATCAATATAAGCTTTTATGGATCTCACCTTAGATTCTCCCTCTCCCAATACATTGACCATCACTTCCATCACCGTCTCATGCATGCCCAATGCTCTCATCAGGTTGGGGTGCTGGTAGAAAACTGTATTGTTCATGATGTCTCTGCACATGGACAGTGAATCAAGAAGAAAGAGGGATGTGAGAATACTTTCTCACAGATGACATAGAGGTATGAATGTGTCCTGTACTCATGAATACAGTGAATAACATGAGTAAGGTAAAGTTCACATCAAAAGGTGTCAAAAGAAGAAATCCTGCATTGCATTTCAAATTTCGCCCTACCCCAGACCCCTGATCATCAGCCTCTCCTCCTCTTTCCCCATGCGGACACTGAGTAGGGAGCGGATCTGGCCCAAGGAGGCCAGGAGGGCCATGGTGTCCTCCACTGAGGCCTGGCTAATGGTATAGGCCCTGCGGAGGGGCCCTCCCATCTGGCCCCCCAGGCCCTGATACTGGCGGTGCAGCAGTGAGAACATCGCCCTAACCACGTCAGGGTCCTCAATCACAGTCTCCTGGGCCCAGCGCACCATCGTCTCACAGATCAGCTGTGTGAGTGACACTGGAGGGAAGTGGTGCCAGAAGGTGTCAAAAGAAAGTTTTAAAAGAAAGCTATTGCCCAGCTTACAAAATGTTACATCATACAATGAACTTCTGGGGGTGCCATTTCAAGCTACCAGGCTCAGCTGTCCCTTAAGCCTTTGATTGTTGGTACAATTCAGTTTCTGAACTGTTGAGCAGGCCATTTCAAGCCATTAGGTGTAAGGTGTAAGCCTCAATTTAAGTACAAGGTAGTGTAGATGAGTATAGTTCTGATTAGTGTTGCGATCCTATGCGTGTCTGTGTGTGTGTATGTGTGTGTGTGTGGTGGTTCTGGGACACTAGAACTTGGCGTTGAGCCTGATGGAGGTATCACAAGCCTATCTCATTTGTGAACATTTGTGATGGGAGCTATCCTCTTGATAATCCCAAAGACATAACTGCTCTCACCCACCACTCATGTCTTCTAACATTCAAGTTAAGTTTCTACATAGATCCTCACCCAAAAATGGCACAAGGGATAGTTACGTCAGATCCCATGTACTGGTAAACTAGTATGATGCCATGTATGGTTTTAGACATCATTGGTAATCAAAATACACAAAGGAAGACAAAGAAAGAAAAAAACTGCAATGTAAATGCACTTACTGGGACTCTGCCGTCCACACTCCTCCTCAGCCTCTGTGGGTGTCCTTTTCTGTCCAATGACTCTCGCCACCAGACTGAGGAGTCTATCTTTCATGGACATCTCAGCACCCGCTTCATGCTCTGACTCATTGTCGATTGCAATGCCTACCCAAAGGCAACAAAAGAAGGTGAGGTTTCCTCAGTCTTATCATAGTAAGTGCATTCTCAGGGCCTGTTCATAGTTCCCTGGCTCAGTGAGGGTTTATAATGGATCAGTGAATGTGTCAAAGATGGTGTTCCTACAACAGTGTGTGATGAGGAGGTGGTGGAAGTCTAGCAGTGGCTGTCTGATTTCCTCCGGGCAGGGACAGTTATCTTGCTGCTGATCCTCTCTGAAGCTCAGCAGCATGTTGATCTGAAGGAGGAACAGATCACACAGAGACATTGGATATGCCGCAGTTCAATTGTGAACCACTACTACCTAAGATAAGAGAAGTAAGTCAATATTTCTTGGTGACTCCAAAACAATATTGATTAAGACAACATTAAGGTAACAGCCATAAATTATTTTGTCCAACCACGGATTGAAAAATGATTCTGCTACAGTAGATTATGCAACTGTTGGTATTTTACAACATAGATGTATTACACAACAACAGCAACACAGACTGCACAGTTCCTGAGTCACAGCAACAACTAAAACTCAGCATTTCTCCATCATCATTCTCTTTACTCTCTCCAACCTGTTCATGTGGAGGTGAGCGGAACTCCTTGGTTTTGCGGGCAGTGAGGGCAGCAGACATGTTGAGTGCCTGCATGACCTCGTCGTAGCGGAGGCGTTGGTTCTCCTGCAGCTGGCCCACAAAGGCGTTGGAGAACGCCACCACAGCCTCCACCCTGTGGCGTACCTGGCAGTCACACAGATAGGACAGCAGCTGGCAAAGCTGGAAAGAGAAAGTTACATCCAGGTCTTTTATGATTAATTTTCAACTGGTTATATGAATACAACAAACATCTGAAGAAAGTCCAACAATGGACAATGGTCAATGGAGTCAATGGAAATAATAGAAATAGAAAATTTCAATGAAATCTGCTGGTTCACCTCAAGTTTGACAGCTTCTGGAAGCTTCATCTGAATAAGTCCTTGTTTGGGAGTGCCATCTTTCTTGTCTTTGCCCCCTTCACACTCTTCCTCACATTCATTATCACTACCCTCCTCTTCCTCTTTCTCCTCATGGGTTTCAACTTCTCTGGAGAAGACTCCAGGCTCTATCAGTCTCAGCACTTTCCCCAGATCCTCATCTCCAAACACCCCCATTACCAGTAGAGTATAGAACAGTCTTATCAGGGGAACCAGCAGAAGCTCAATGCTGCCCCCTTCAGGATCCCTCACACCCTGTCCCACAGCCCACACTGCTGCAGTCAGCATCTCCACAGTCAGGTTCTTCAATACATCCAGGGGCATTTCTGGGCTGTCCGTATAGGCTGTATCAACACTAGGACCACCACCATTACTTTCACCTCCATATCCTGCCATCCCATCACTCTTAACAAAACAAGGAGAGGAGAAGTGCATTCGTGGCTTCAGGGAGGTGCTAAGGCCAATGCTGGGAATGCCCTGTGGAGGTTGACTATCCCCTCTGATAGCACCGTTGGCAGGGCCGGGGTAGAGTGTGATAGCTTTGGTCTGGTCCGTCATAGGGACAATATACTCCTGGTTCATCATAAGTTGTGCTGTGGTGTGGGCACTAAGGTGAACCTAGAGAACAAGAACAACAAGAATATTCATTTATAATCCTCCTAAGACCAAAGTTTCCTCATTTTGTTGTTTTTGAATGGAACCCAAAGGAAAGCATTGACTCCAACACACCATTACCTGAATGAGCAGCTGATAGAATGCTGAGCGGAGGGGACCAGGAAGTTGGGGATTCTGGATGGCATAGAGGACTTGTGACTGATCCAGGTGACTGCAGAGGGCATGGCAAACTCTGGTGTTGCCAAGGGCACAGAGGGAGCAGTAGAGGAGGAGGGTGTGGTGGTGAAAGGCCAGGAGGTCATCAAGTTCTGACAGCTCCAGGATGTCAACACACCTAGACATAAGGTCATCAGTCATCAATTGGTCACATGTGGTGTTACCTGCTGAGATGATCAGACCTTATGACCTTGTTTTGCCTCCTATTTAATGAGGCATGTTCTTGTGTTCTTATTTAGCCTGGGGGAGTAGATGCAGGTTTACATATACAGCATACATTCACATTCAGTCTTGTACTGTTGGCTATTGAGCAATTGGGCATTGAGTGCTTTGATGATAGTTGTTGACGGGGGCGGCAGTGTGTTTTGTTAAATCCCCCACCCACATTTTTCCAGCCAGTCCAGGGATTCAAACTGGCAGCATGCTCACTTCTCTAACCTTTAGGCTTCCACTACTTCCTTGACGAGAGATTTCACAAAATTTCACATTTTATGATGACGTTTTTATGACTTTTATATCTTCCATATAGCACCCCAAAAATATGAGAAAGTGCTCAAAATGTATTCACTCAATGGAAAAACTTTATTATCCATTTCTGGAAAATTGTCTTTGGCTTCACCATGGTTGCAAACATGGTACATGGTTTGAATTTCTTCAACTAAGCAATAACTGATAAGACATCAATAGATATTTACCAGTATTACAGATATAGAATATATTTTTTGTTATCCAACCTGTTTTCATCAGGGATGTGAAGGGTCATGACCTGCCGGGCCTCAGAGCACTGGAGCCTCCAGCCATGGTGCTCATCTGGCCGGTCTACCAACACCTTTAATGCATGGTCGGGTACCCGGGTCCACAAGACCGGGATGAGATGCTGGACCTGCAACCTGGGAGGGCACTGGGGAGTGATGTTCCTCTTTTGGCTGCGAAGCAGCCCTGCTGACAGTGGCATCACATTCTAGACAGAGAGGAAGACAAAAAAAGAATAGAAGACAAACAGGCAATAAAGCAAAAATGAGAGGACTATTTGCTATGACATAATGGCAAATGAGTGAAGACATAAAAAGGAAGAACAAGCAAAGTAAATGAAAAGTTTCATTACCTTAATGCGTCCCAGTTCAAACTGAAACATGTTGCTTGTGTTGGGCTTGACAAAGACAGCAGGGAACAGCCTAGTGCTTGCCTCCACCTGGTTAAAGTGCAATAGTAACATCTCAGTTCATTAATGCAATGCAACTGGAGATACACTGGAGAAAGGAAATACTGTTATAATTAAAGAAGAAAAACGCATAACAGTTTCCTGTGTAGCCTACTTGGTAGGAGGTAGCCATCTCCACTCCACACGAGGTGAAGGTGAGCACGCCAGTGGCTGTGTCGATCACACAGCCTATCTCCAGCCCTGCACTTCTCCTGCTCTGAGACAGACCTGTGGCTTCTCCAGCACAAACCATATAGCAGTTACACCGCTTCACACTGCAAAACAAGAGGGCAGCAATAACTAATGGCTAATTGGTCATTAAATCACAAATGAGGCACCAATGTCCTCTTTTCACCATGAACTTCATACAGTAATAAAGTTATTCAATATCCGATGAAGTTCATAAAACAGAATGACTGTGATTAAGGTGAGGTGACATTATTATGATTAAAATAAAAAACATCTCTGACTGTCATAACCATTTAAATTCATGAGGTCTATCATGCCAATAATCCAACTATCTTTATACACTGACCTCTCCTGGACCTTGCCACTCTCATCTCCCAGGGTGACAGTCACGGTGCGGGCTTTGTCGGGGTCAAAGGTCACGTCATGTTGATGGAAGTCAGAGGTCACCCAGCCCACCCACACATTGAATGGCTCCTGGCCTGGAAGCACTCTCACTGAGAAATAATACTGAAAGAGACAGGTTATTCTTTTATGTTAACATTTAGCAAGTAAGCCAATTCATCTAAAAGGTTTACACTTATTAGCTTGTATGTTCTGTGATATCTGGTTAAGAGATGATGACGGTCTTACTGTGCAGCTCTGAACCAGATGATCATAATTATCTTTGTCAACAAGGACCTCTTCTAGAAGACGTGCAGATGAGTTGCTGCTGATAAGACCTGGTTTGGTCTTCTTCAGCATGAACCTTACAAAAGAGTAACACACAGAGACACACGCACACATCAACTGCTAATGCTTTTGCACTTCCCGATCCTTATTCAAAAGTCCATATGCTCTCTTCAACCTACCGTTGTTTGAGTCTGGATGTTTTGTCCTGGCCATGGTCCTTATGGTTGAGCTCATCTCTAGAGCCAGCAAAGCCATGGGCTGACTTCATCAGTACCTCAAAGTCAGAGTCAAACTCCTCCATCTCCTTCCTGCCTGTGAGATTAATGGGAATTAATAACATCAGGGCTCTGGGAAGCTCAAGTCTAATACATCATCAAGGTCATAACGCAGAATATTAGTAATCTGGATTAGTTGCCATTAAGAATTGGCCAGATCTTACATATTAATCATTTCACTCAATTTTCTTATAATAGCTTTATGATTTTTGCACTTTGGGCTATGAATATGATTTACTATTTGGGCTATAGCTTCAAAATTAGTCAACAGTGCCTTCAGTCATGTTTAAGACATGTTCAATTTGCCCTGATCATGGCAAGCCCAGTAAGACCCTACTGTAGGAAAGTGGCAAGTCCTTTGGAAAGTCTTCTCAAGAGGTACTACGACCAATGTAAACATATTTTATATGATGTGAAGTAATGTAATCCTAACCCGGAGAGAAAGAGTTGCTGGTGCCTGGAAGAGCAACCCCGGCAGGGCTGCTGAGGATGGCAGCACATTCGATGGGCATGCTGAGACGGTAAAAGCCCATCTCACCTCCACCCTGGTGTGAAAAAGACCGCTGAGAGACCCTCAGGCTGGGTGAGGTGTCAGCTGACCCATTGACTCTGGTGACCTTGAGTGAGAGTTTCAGAATTAGTGATTGACTTGTTCATTAACTAGTGCTAGATGCAAGCCTGGGTCCCAGAGTGTTTTTAATCCTCTCAGTACTCTGCTGGAAGCCCAAATCTAAATTCTATTAAATACTGCACATAGCATAGCACTGTCCTACATGCTTGAGGATGGGGAACATTCACCAAGCTTCCAGGTCAAAGAGATCCTATAGAAACTAACCAGTAAGTTGTGATGATCAGGCAGTATGGTGGTAAACTGAGGCTGTCTCCAGCTCATCCATCGGGCTGGGTTTCTGGCCATGTTGACAGCAAAGGGCTCGTAGCCCTCCTGTAGGCCACACATACTGAAGTACTGCAGGGAGCAAACCTGGCGGCCCAAGTTAAGTCTCCCCACCTGGTTCACCCCGACAGTGACCACAGGTAGCAGGCCTGGGAGAGATGAGGAGGGAGAAGAAGGAAAAGGAATAGACTGGATGGAGTTTGGTCTTCATTTGGTCAGGTAAGAAATGTACTGAACATTGCAAAATTAAATATTTCCATGTAACATCCACAATTGTGCTTAATATATCAAGTCTGTGTAATAAGCTGTATCAAGTGAAAAACTGACCATCTCTGATATCAAAGTCCTTGGCAGCCAGCTCTGATCCCCTGCCATTGAATAGCACCTCTCCGTTGAGTGTGACCATCATGGTGCGTTCAGCCAAATCCACCAAACAGCCAACCACATCACCTCTCTGCCAGGGGCATCCCAGGGGCTCACCGCCCTGATGGTACCACTGGGCCTGAAAGTGAAAGTGAAAGTGAAAGTGAGAGTGAGAGAGCGAGAGCGAGAGCGACAAAAGAACAGAGGGGAAAGACATTTTTAGATGGGCACTCCAAAATAACAATGGTTACCACCACGTCAGTTCAATTGATCTTTAAATCTCACCTTAGAACCATCAAAGACATACGCCTGGTCATCTGAGCCGAGCTCTCTATCTGGGGTACAGCCTGGCCGGGCCCAGCCCACTCTCATACTCCCTGCTGTCACTACTTCAAACTCAAAGTACCACTTCCCCCGGGTCACAGCGTACGACTTATCTGGCCGGAACACCCGGAACTTCTCAGCGGAGGTAAGGCATGGGTCTGGTAGCATGGCTGCAAACCCAATAAAGGAAAAGAAATGATGGATATCTGATAAATGTAAAACTGATATGCATGATTCAATGAAAAGACAGAGTGAACTGTTGATGAATACTGCAGTATTCTAAATATTCTGCTTCAAACATCTGTAAAAAAATAGGGCTACTACTGCACTACATCATTTATTACAATCATTGATTCAACTTAAATTCATTATCACATAATAAGGGCAGTAAAAGGGCCCTGACACATACTCCGTTCATGGTTGAGGGGCTCCAGGCTGTAGCCATAGGCCAGCAGGGTACAGACAGCCGTTCTGACACCCTCCCTACCCAACCTCCTACTCTTCTCATCAAGACGGCTGTATGGCACGAGGTACGGGCTCCGCTTGGCCTTCACATCCTGAAAATATTGGGGCAGGGAATCAGAATTGGCAGCTACATGTACTGGAGTAAAGCATCAATCTTTTGGGGGTGACAGAGCAAGGTGCTACTGTGCAGCTCTAGTGTGTTTGACTGAGACTATGTACAGGTAATAAAGACACTATGAATACAGCATTCAATTGCAGTCCCTCCAGGACAGGACCTGTCAAATGAAGGAGCACAGTGTGCAACATAAACCTGTTGAGCACCACAGGTCCATCCCTGCTTGATGCGTTCTCTGGCCCATATGTTGTGATCATTCTCAGCTAGCAGGTCCACCACTGCCTCCAGGGCTGGGCTCAGAAAAACCTGGCTGAGGTCAACTGGGGCAGGCCTGTAGCCGCTAGGCTGCTCATACCTAAGGAAGGGAATGGAGAGTGGACATGATTGTGTCTAGATCACAGCTGGTATTCAACAATTACTGCAGAGAAAGCAGTGAGGCTGCAGAGAAATAGTTTGGCCTTAACAGTCACCACAAATAAGATAGTGGTGTGTATGTGTTCAGTGATCCTTAAAGCTACATTAATGTAAAAATACACCTGTCCTATCAGCCTAAAGTACAAAGTGGGGCTGCAATAAAAAAAGAGCATCCCATGCCCCCTAATTGAGACCCCGTAGATTTTCTCTGTTTGCCCAAATTAAATTCTGGTGTCAGATATGCACCCGGGAACATGACAAATCTAAACTTTAAAGTGAAATACATGGAGCGAGCACACAGTTTACTGCTGTCATGTTACATGATTCCTGGGTATTGTTAAAAAAAATGTAAGTTGCCTCTTGCTGCCATTTGGAGCTGCTGATGTGTGAAATTGCCAAGTGTAGCGTTAATAAGAAGAAGTACAACTCTGAGACTTCCTGGCAGCATTACATATGAAAGGATTGAAATATTGCTTGCTCTTTGTAAGCGCTTGTAAGTTAATTGTTTTAATTATCTGATTATATTCTGAGCCTTATTTTTTAGCAGAGGAATGCTTCAAAAACTGGTGAAAATCTAACATTGTCATGAATATGCTAGTGTTACATACTTGGTGGAAAGCCTCATGTATCTCACTCCTTCATCAGCATGGTCATCAGCCAATCCAATGTGGAACCCAAGAGCAATGAGAGTTCTCCAATAGAAAAACAACAAAAAACTAACATTCACTAATGATAGAAAACAGTCCATTCCATTGCCACTGACAGTGAACATGTTCATAATGTCAACTGCATGGACTGCATCTGATATCTGAACATCTGGTGTCCGAACATGCATCTGAGTATCTCAACATTTTAAAATTAAAATCCCAAAATTAAAAATCAATCAATAAAATGCATCAGTTAGATTAAATCATCATCCATGACACCATGGAGTTCACCTGAGAGTGTCCTGAGCCTTCTGGAGGTTCTGGTTCCTCTCCTGCTCTGGCAGCTTGAAGAACTCCACCAGACAGGGATCATGCCTCTTACCCTCATCTCTCACCTGTATAACAAAAGCTCTGACATCTTTCACCCTGCTTAACCAAGCAAAACTGAAGCATGCTGGACCAGGAAAGTCTGTTTACACAGTACATTAGTGCTATTATGTGAAAGGGACACGTGGTGGAAGTTAATTATATTGATTTAACAATCATAACAATGTGAGTTATTGCTCTGTTCTTACAGGTCCATGTGTCCAACCAAGATCAATCTTGTCTATCACCGAGAGTTCATGGATATTCTCAGCCAGTCTCTCTCGGATATGCTCCAGTTGTGGGGGCAATGCTACCTATGAAGGAAATATAGGTGAACAAAAAGAGATTAAACTTGTTTGCACTGCGTATTAGGATCACTATGTTTGAACTATGGATCGGGGTCAAAAGTAATGTAAATTTAATTCATTGTAAAAAAAAAAAAAAAAAAAAAAAACTAATTGAACAATAAGTT